>JALMGJ010000003.1:360000-645000 GCA_023362775.1 Charina bottae | reverse complement strand
GATATCAAGGAAAATTTTTATACCCAGCTGGACACCATCTTATCAGAGATACCAAAGGAGGATAAAATTATCCTCCTGGGCGATTTCAATGCAAGAGTTGGGCGTGACTTTGATTTGTGGCCAGGGATCATTGGGAAAGAAGGAGTTGACAACAGCAACATGAATGGAATCTTACTTCTGACTAAATGTGCAGAGCATAACCTTGTCATTACTAACACACTCTTTCGCCAGAAAAATAAATTTAAAACATCTTGGAAGCACCCACGGTTGAAGCACTGGCATCTTTTAGATTATGTAATTGTCTGTGCTAGAGATCGCCGTGATGTACTTCTCACCAGAGCCATGACGAGCGCCAATGACTGCTGGACAGACCATCAATTAATTCGATCCACGATGGCCATAAAGATTGTCCCTCATCGTAGGCTCCAAGGAAGAAAACCAAGGCATAAAATTAATACACTGGCCCTTCAAGATTCTATTAAACAAGCTTGCTTTCAATCAACTCTCAAGGAACATCTGCCTATGGAACGTCCTGAAAATGGTGAGGAACACTGGGTTAAATTGAAGACTTCTATTATTTCAGCCTGTGAACAAACTATCGGATACCAAACTAAAAGACATCAGGACTGGTTTGATGAGAACGATAGTGAGATTGAACATATTATTGGCAAGAAAAGGAAAGCCTTCCGGATATGGCAAAAAGATATTAACTGTGCTGTTAAGAAAAAAATCTATGCCAGTGCAAAGGCAGAAGTCCAAAGAAGAACTAGAGAACTTAAGAACATATGGTGGATAAAAAAAGCCCAAGAAACCCAACATTTTGCAGATGCTCATGATGCACGGGGCTTTTTTAATGCCATAAAGGCCATCTATGGACCAACAAACCATGCTACAAATCCCTTACACTCAGTAGATGGTGCTAAACTTCTAAAGGACAAAGAGTCTATTGCACTGCGCTGGAAAGAGCATTACTACAATCTCCTTAATCGTCACTCTACTGTGGCTGATTAAGTCTTCTTGCAAATCCCGCAAAAACAAATAAGAGATGAGCTTGCAGTACCCCCTAGTTTGGAGGAAGTCAGTAAAGCCACTAAACAAATGAAAAATAACAAAGCTAGTGGACCTGATGGGATTCCTGCTGAAGTCTTTAAAGAAGGCGGGCCTGAACTTACACAACAACTTCATAAGCTCATTGAAAAAATCTGGATGAGGGAGGAGATTCCAGCAGACTTTAGGGATGCCATAATTATCACTCTCTTTAAAAAGGGTGATAGAACAGACTGTGGAAACTATCGAGGCATCTCCCTTCTAGCCACAGCAGGCAAAATCCTGGCAAAGATCATCGCAAACCGTCTCCTATCTGTATCAGAAGACATCCTCCCTGAAACGCAAAATGGCTTCCGCCCTTCCAGGGGAACAGTGGATATGATCTTCACTGCACGACAGCTTCAAGAAAAATGCAAGGAGCAAAACCGCCCTCTGTACATGGCGTTTATTGATCTGACTAAAGCTCTTGATACTGTAAATCGTACTGCTCTCTGGACCATCCTTCTGAAAATCGGATGCCCTGATAAATTTGTGAACATCTTGCGGCTACTCCAGGACGACATGATGGCAACAATCCTGAATAACAATGGCTCTCAAAGCGATCCATTTAAAGTGGAATCCGGCGTTAAACAGGGATGTGTTATTGCTCCAACCTTATTTGCTATCTTTATCGCTATGATTATACACCTTGTTGAAGAGAAACTTCCTACTGGTGTAGAAATTATATATCGAACAGATGGAAAGCTTTTTAATCTTAGTAGGCTGAAAGCAAAAAATAAAGTAACTACAACTTCTGTTATAGAACTTCAATATGCTGATGATAACGTAGTCTGTGCACACTCCGAGGAAGATCTTCAAACTATCCTAAACATCTTTGCAGAAGCATATGAAAAGCTTGGCCTCTCTATTAACATTAAAAAAACCAAAGTGCTTTACCAACAAGTTTGAACCAATCCCTCCGCAGCGCCATCTATCCAGCTTAAAGGTGTGTCACTAGAAAATGTCGACCACTTTTCTTATCTCGGCAGCCATCTATCTACAAAAGCCGAGATCGACGCTGAAATTCAGCATCGCCTGAGCTCTGCAAGTGTAGCTTTCTCCCGAATGAAGCGTAGAGTGTTTGAGGATTGGGACATTCCCAGGGAGACCAAAATGCTTGTTTACAAAGCCATTGTACTACCAACCCTTCTGTACGCCTGTGAAACATGGACCCTCTACAAACGCCACCTCCAACTTCTTGAAAGATTCCATCAACGCTGCCTCCGAAAAATTCTGCAAATTACTTGGGAAGATAGGCGGACTAATGTTAGCGTATTACAAGAAGCGAAAACCACCAGCATTGAAACAATGATCATCCAACATCAACTTCGCTGGACCGGTCGTGTTGTTCGAATGCCTGACCATCGTCTTCCAAAGCAGCTACTTTACTCCCAACTTAAGAATGGAAAACGGAATATTGGTGGACAGCAAAAGAGATTCAAAGATACTCTCTTTTTTTTATTATTAAGTTTTATTAGGTTTTTAAATATACAAAGCTAAAAAATAAAGATGAAACGGAAAAAGAAATACAAATTAAAAGAAAAGAAAAAGAAAAGTGCAGTAAAGAAAAAGAAAAAAAGAATAAAGAAAAAGACATACATAGAAATTAGATTACCTCCGATCTGTCTATGGTCATAAGAATAAAATAGATAGTTTGTTTTAACATGCTGGCTATTCATATAACATTCATATATTTTTCCTTGTCTATTATGTACTATTTATCTATAATCTAATCAACAAATACTCCATATTTAGCTTTACTCCTCCTGCTTTTTGCAAATAGTCCATCACAGATTTCCACTCATTAAAGAATAATAATTAAAATTTTTCTTTTAGTAGGCAAATCAATTTGTCATTTTCTGCCATTTCTAATAGTTTCAACATCCATTCCTGTATTGTTGGTACACTTTAATTTAAAAAATTCTAATTTAAATCTTTTAATTTATACCCAACTATACTATTATACTATGCATATAGAAATAAAAAGAAAAGAATTTTTCTATTTGTACAACCCAGATTCCAAACAAAAAGAAAAAATTCTGATTTAATTCTTTTAAGTTATACCCAACCCTACTATTTTTGATCTCTCGCTATAATATTTCTTCAGATTTTGCTCTTTTATAACTTTTCTCACAAAGTATCTTGACAATTTCTTATCTCTAACATAATGTGAGTCAACTCTAAAAAATTTATCTATCTCAGAGTCCATGTCTTCTTCTTCTGTCTCTAAATATTGAACTAAAGTATCAACTATATATTTTCTCATATTCTCATATAATTTTTCCAGAGCTCCTATCAGACTCAAAATACATTCTTCTTCTCTCATTTCTGCTAATACAATAGCATCTAAATTATATTCCATAGTAATAAAATCTGATTTAATCTCCAATTTCTTAACCTGGCCTTGTGTCTCTTTAAAATCCCCTGGAAGAATATTTGCAATTTCTTTGACAGTCTGTATTTCATTTCTAAATTCTTTTTCTGAGTCTTCCTTCATCACTTCCATTTTCTCTTCTACTTGTTGATCTAGAATATTGTCCATCTTTTTATCTATTTTTATATCAAAAGAAGTAATTAAGTCATCCATCTTTTTCTCCAAGGTAACAGTTAAAATAACCATCTTTTCTTCCAAGGCAGTAGTTAAATCATCCATTTTTGGATTCAGTGCTGTAATCGCATCCAATATTTTTCCCATATCTGATGTTGGTACTTCTGAAGGTGCAGCCATGGACTCCATTTCCTTATATCTATCCCTCTTCATTCTTGCAACCGCAGTAACCAGGTTGTATATAATATTCCTGTAAAGAGAAAAGAAAAATAACAAAAGACAAAGGAGAACCACTATAAACAATAATAAAAAAAAAAAGAAAAAGGGAAGAGGAGGGATAAAAAATTATTAAGGATTCAAAAGAAAAAAGGAGGAAAGAGAGGAGAGAAAAAAATCCAAATACAATGAAAAATTAAAAAATAAAAGTAATACTGCTTTTTCTTAATAGATATTGCATAAAAAAAAGGGCAAAATGTACTTTGGTAAAGTCAACAATTCTCACATAAAAGTAAAATAAAAGATAAGAGTACAACGGGTAAGTCCTTTAGCTGTAGTCAAAATATCCTTGAAAATGTAATAACAATCCAGTTCTCAGGCAAGCTTATAATCACAAGTCCCAAAGAGGAGAGAGAGAAGAAAAAAAAAGAGAAGGGGGGGGAACAGGAAAAAGCCCCAACTCCAAATGTCTTCACTCTCCAAGACAAAAAGCAACAAGAAAGTCCACTAAAGTCCCAAATAATAAGAAAGTTCCCAAAACTGTTTAAAACAAAAATATTCCAAAAATACCCATTATGATCCAAATAATTTCCAAATGCATTACGGAAAAAAGAAGGAAAAAAAATACCATCTCAAGATTAAAAGCAGAAAAACAAAGAAATAAGATAAAAGGCAGACATTAACCCATTTAAATTCAAAATCCAGAGAGGAAAATAGATTAGTCCCACTTCAGTAAATAAGCCATTCGTCAATAGTCAATGTCACTCCATTTCACTTCCAAGTAAAGTCATTGTTCTTTAAGCTCCCACCATTTTCTCAAGTCGTCTTTAGCAAGAAAGTTACACAATCACCAGCAGCATCGGTCATGTCCATAGAAGGATCTTAGCAGATAATATGTAAAGTTAAAATAAACACAAATATAAAACAGTGACTAAAAGTGCTGAATTTAGGTGCTACTCATCTGAAAAGATTTCGCTGTTCCCTGTAGAGCAATAACGATGGTCCTTCCAGTCGCTTTCGTCGCTTCAATTTCCTTTTTCCCGTGGTGGAAAAACGGGAATTGGGAAAGAGCGACGATTCCAGCGACCCTTGTGGTTTATCTTCTGATCCCCTTTTCTTCAAAGGGGAGATTTCAGCAGTTTTATTTCTTTAAAAACCGCTGCAAGCAGGCAAACAGCTGAGCCGAGCCAGGAGCGCTCGGTTCAACGCACCGGCGTCTTCAGCACCCGGAAGCGTACAAACTCAAGTTGAGATTCAAAGATACTCTCAAAGCTAATTTAAAAAAATGTAATATCAGCATTGAGAACTGGGAAGCCCTAACTCATGAGCGTTTCAATAAAGGTCAGCCTTTATTAATGGCGCTATGGACTTTGAAGAAGCACGAGTACAGGGCGAAAGGGAGAAAAGAGCTAAAAGGAAGGCACGTCAGGCAAACCCTCAACATGACCGTCTCCCACCTGGAAACCTATGCCCTCATTGTGGGAGGTTGTGAGGATCCAGAATTGGCTTTTATAGCCACTTACGGATCCACTGTTAAAATTTTACCTTTGGAAGACAATCTTACTCGGCTATGATTGATCGCCAATGATGATGTATGTGTGTGTGTGTGTGTGTGTGTGTGTGTGTGTGTGTATATATATATATATACATACATACATACACACACACATACACACACACATACATACATACATACATACACACACTATATGTGTATATACACACACACACACACACACACACACAGTATATATATACAGTGTGTGTGTATGTATATATTTATATATATATATAGATATATAGATATAGATATAGATATAGATATAGATATAGATATACACACACACTATATATATATAGTATATACTATATATATATATATATATATATATATATATAGTATGTGTATATAAAATATAATATAAAAGTGTATATATATATATATATATATACACACACACTGTAATGTGTGTGTATATACACACCAGTAATGTATGGCTGTGAGAGTTGGACCATAAGGAAGGCAGAGCGCCGAAGAATTGATGCTTTCGAACTGTGGGTGCTGGAGAAGACTCTTGAGAGTCCCTTGGACTGCAAGGAGGTCAAACCAGTCAATCCTAAAGGAAATCAACCCTGACTGCTCATTGGAAGGACAGATGCTGAAGCTGAAGCTCAAATACTTTGGCCACCAAATGCGAAGCGAGGACTCACTGGAGAAGACCCTGATGCTGGGAAAGACTGAAGGCAAAAGGAGAAGGGGACGGCAGAGGATGAGATGGTTAGATAGCATCACCGATGTAATGAACATGAATTTGAGTAAACTCCGGGAGACGGTGGAGGACAGGAAGGCCTGGCGTGCTATGGTCCATGAGGTCACGAAGAGTCGGACACGACTAAACGACTGAACAACAACAACATATATACAGTATATATATACAGTGTGTGTGTGTGTGTGTGTGTGTGTGTGTGTATATATATATATATATATATATATATATATATATATAAAAATACAGTGTGTGTGTATATATATATATATATACACAAACACACTGTGTGTGTGTGTGTGTATATATACACACACTGTATTATATTTATATATACATATATATATACACACACACACTGTATATATATACTGTATATATGTTGTTGTTGTTCAGTCGTTTAGTCGTGTCCGACTCTTCGTGACCTCATGGACCATAGCACGCCAAGCCTTCCTGTCCTCCACCGTCTCCCGGAGTTTACTCAAATTCATGTTCATTACATCGGTGATGCTATCTAACCATCTCATCCTCTGCCGTCCCCTTCTCCTTTTGCCTTCAGTCTTTCCCAGCATCAGGGTCTTTTCCAGTGAGTCCTCGCTTCACATTAGGTGGCCAAAGTATTTGAGCTTCAGCTTCAGCATCTGTCCTTCCAATGAGCAGTCAGGGTTGATTTCCTTTAGGATTGACTGGTTTGACCTCCTTGCAGTCCAAGGGACTCTCAAGAGTCTTCTCCAGCACCCACAGTTCGAAAGCATCAATTCTTCGGCGCTCAGCCTTCCTTATGGTCCAACTCTCACAGCCATACATTACTACTGGAAAAACCATAGCTTTAACTATATGGACCTTTGTCGGCAAGGTGATGTCTCTGCTTTTTAATATGCTGTCTAGGTTTGCCATAGCTTTCCTCCCAAGGAGCAAGCGTCTTTTAATTTCATGGCTGCAGTCACCGTCTGCGGTGATCTTGGAGCCCAAGAAAATAAAATCTGTCACTGCTTCCATTTCCTCCCCTTCTATTTGCCAGGAAGTGATGGGACCAGATGCCATGATCTGGGTTTTTTTAATGTTGAGTTTCAAGCCAGCTTTTGCACTCTCCTCTTTCACCCTCATCAAGAGGCTCTTTAGTTCCTCTTCACTTTCTGCCATTAGGGTGGTATCGTCTGCATATCTGAGGTTGTTGATATTTCTCCCCGCAATCTTAACTCCGGCTTGTGATTCATCCAGCCCAGCATTTCTCATGATGTACTCTGCATATAAGTTAAATAAGCAGGGTGATAATATACAGCCTTGTTGTACTCCTTTCCCAATTTTGAACCAGTCGGTTGTTCCATGTCCGGTTCTAACTGTTGCTTCTTGACCCGCATACAGGTTTCTCAGGAGACAGGTAAGGTGGTCTGGTACTCCCATCTCTTTAAGAATTTGCCACAGTTTTTGTGATCCACACAATCAAAGGCTTTAGCGTAGTCAATGAAGCAGAAGTAGATGTTTTTCTGGAACTCTCTTGCTTTTTCCATGATCCAGCGAATGTTGGCAATCTGATCTCTAGTTCCTCTGCCTCTTCGAAACCCAGCTTGCACTTCTGGTAGTTCTCGGTTCACATACTGCTGAAGCCTAGCTTGTAGGATTTTGAGCATAACCTTGCTAGCATGTGAAATGAGCGCAATTGTACGGTAGTTTGAACATTCTTTGGCATTGCCTTTCTTTGGAATTGGAACGTAAACTGACCTTTTCCAATCCTGTGGCCACTGTTGAGTTTTCCAAATTTGTTGGCATATTGAGTGCAGCACTTTAATCTTTTAGGATTTTAAATAGCTCAGCTGGGATACTGTCTTCTCCACTAGCGTTGTTGTTAGTAATGCTTCCTAAGGCCCACTTGACTTCACTCTCTAGGATGTCCGGCTCAAGGTCAGTGACCACACCATCGTATTTATCAGGGATATTAAGATCTTTCTTGTATAGTTCTTCTGTGTATTCTTGCCACCTCTTCTTAATCTCTTCTGCTTCTGTTAGGTCCCTGCCTTTTTTGTCCTTTATCATGCCCATCTTTGCACAAAACTTTCCCTTGATATCTCCGATTTTCTTGAAGAGATCTCTAGTCTTCCCCATTCTATTGTTTTCCTCGATTTCTTTGCATTGTTCATTTAAGAAGGCCTTCTTATCTCTCCTTGCTATTCTCTGGAATTCTGCATTCAGTTGTTTATATCTTTCCCTTTCTCCCTTGCCTTTTGCTTCCCTTCTTTCCTCAGCTATTTGTAAAGCCTCATCAGTCAGCCACTTTGCTTTCTTGCATTTCTTTTTCTTTGGGATGGTTTTAGTTGCTGCCTCCTATACAATGTTACGAACCTCCATCCATAGTTCTTCAGGCACTCTGTCTACCAGATCTAATCCTTTAAATCTATTCCTCACCTCCACTGTATATTCATAAGGGATATGATTTAGGTCATACCTGATTGGTCTAGTGGTTTTCTCTACGTTCTTCAATTTATGCCTAAATTTTGCGATAAGAAGCTCATGATCTGAGCCACAGTCAGCTCCAGGTCTTGTTTTTGCTGATTGTATAGAGCTTCTCCATCTTTGGCTGCAAAGTATATAATCAATCTGATTTCCGTATTGACCATCTGGTGATGTCCATGTGTAGAGTCGTCTCTTGTGTTGTTGAAAAAGAGTGTTTGCTATGACCAGCGTGTTCTCTTGACAAAACTCTATTAGCCTTTGCCCTGCTTCATTTTGTACTCCGAGGCCGAACTTGCCTGTTATTCCGGTTATTTTTTGACTTCCTACTTTAGCATTCCAGTCCCCTATGATGAAAAGGACATCTTTTTTTGGTGTTAGTTCTAGAAGGTGTTGTAGGTCTTCATAGAACCGGTCAACTTCAGCTTCTTCGGCATCAGTGGTTGGGGCATAGACTTGGATCACTGTGATGTTGAATGGTTTGCCTTGGATTCGAACTGAAAGCATTCTGTCGTTTTTGAGGTTGTACCCCAGTACTGCCTTTCCCACTCTTTTATTGACTATGAGAGCTACTCCATTTCTTCTAAGAGATTCTTGCCCACAGTACTATGGTCTCCTGAATTAAATTCACCCATTCCTGTCCATTTTAGTTCGCTGATTCCCAAGATGTCGATGTTCAATCTTGTCATCTCATGTGTGACCACATCCAGCTTACCTTGATTCATAGATCTTACATTCCAGGTTCCTATGCAATATTGTTCTTTACAGCATCGGACTTTCCTTCCACTTCCAGACACATCCACAACTAAGCGTCCTTTTGGCTTTGGCCCAGCCGTTTCACTCTTTCTGGAGCTACTTGGAATGCCCTCCGCTCTTCCCCAGTAGCATTTTGGACACCTTCCGACCTGAGGGGCTCATCTTCCGGCATCATATCTTTTAGCCTTTTGATACTGTCCATGGGTTTTCTTGGCAAGGATACTGGAGTGGTTTGCCATTCCCTCCTCCAGTTTTGGACCACGTTTTGTCAGAACTCTCCGTCATGACCTGTTCTTCTTGACCTGACTTCATTGAGTTACGCAAGCCCCTTCGTCACGACAAGGCAGTGATCCATGAAGGGGACTGTATATATATGTGTGTGTGTGTGTGTGTGTGTGTGTGTGTGTGTGTGTATATATATATATACACATACATACACACACACACACACACACACACACAGTATGTATGTGTGTGTGTGTGTGTGTGTGTATATATATATACACACACACACACACAAACACAATATATATATATATATATATATATATATATATATATATATATATTGTTGTTGTTCAGTCGTTTAGTCGTGTCCGACTCTTCGTGACCTCATGGACCATAGCACGCCAGGCCTTCCTGTCCTCCACTGTCTCCCGGAGTTTACTCAAATTCATGTTCGTTACATCGGTGATGCTATCTAACCATCTCATCCTCTGCCGTCCCCTTCTCCTTTTGCCTTCAGTCTTTCCCAGCATCAGGGTCTACACAATATATATATATGACACGGTGGCGTAAAGGTTAAGACTACTGACTGTTGAACAAAAGGACGGCAGGTTGGCAGTTCGAGACCCGGAAGCACCGCGTAATGGGGTGAGCTCCCGTTGTCGTCCAGCTCCTGCCAACCTAGCAGTTCGAAAGCACGTAAAAATGCAAGTAGATAAATAGGTACCACTCTGGTGGGAAGGTAATAGCGTTCCTTGCACCTTGGCGTTTGGTCATGCTGGCCACATGACCACGGAAGCGTCTATGGACAACGCTGGCTCCCTCGGCCGAGAATCAGAGATGAGCACCGGCTCTAGAACTGGACACGACTGGAAGGGGAAACCTTACCTTATATATATATATACACTGCTCAAAAAAATAAAGGGAACACTGAAACAACACAATGTAAGTCCAAGTCAATCACACTTCTGTGAAATCAAACTGTCCACTTGGGTAGCAACACTGATTGACAATCAATTTCACATGCTGTTGTGCACATGGAATAGACAACAGGCGGAAAGCATAGGCAGTTAGCAAGACAGCCCCAATAAAGGAGTGGATCTGCAGGTGGTGACCACAGACCACTTCTCAGTTGCTATGCTTTCTGGCTGATGGTTTGGTCACTTTTGAATGCTGGCGGTGCTTCCACTCTAGTGGTAGCATGAGACGGAGTCTACAACCCACACAAGTGGCTCAGGTAGTGCAGCTCATCCAGGATGGCACATCAATGCGAGCTGTGGCAAGAAGGTTTGCTGTGTCTGTCAGCATAGTGTCCAGAGCATGGAGGCGCTACCAGGAGACAGGTCAGTACATCAGGAGACGTGGAGGAGGCCGTAGGAGGGCAACAACCCAGCAGCAGGACCGCTACCTCTGCCTTTGTGCAAGGAGGGACAGGAGGAGCACTGCCAGAGCCCTGCAAAATCACCTCCAGTGGGCCACAAATGTTCGTGTGGCTGCTCAAACGGTCAGAAACAGACTCCATGAGGGTGGTATGAGGGCCCGACGTCCACAGGTGGGGGTTGTGCTTACAGCCCAACACCGTGCAGGACGTTTGGCATTTGCCAGAGAACACAAGATTGGCAACTTCGCCACTGGCGCCCTGTGCTCTTCACAGATGAAAGCAGGTTCACACTGAGCACATGTGACAGACGTGACAGGGTCTGGAGACGCCGTGGAGAATGTTCTGCTGCCTGCAACATCCTCCAGCATGACCGGTTTGGCAGTGGGTCAGTAATGGTGTGGGGTGGCATTTCTTTAGGGGGCCGCACAGCCCTCCATGTGCTCGCCAGAGGTAGCCTGACTGCCATTAGGTACCGAGATGAGATCCTCAGACCCCTTGTGAGACCATATGCTGGTGCGGTTGGCCCTGGGTTCCTCCTAATGCAAGACAATGCTAGACCTCATGTGGCTGGAGTGTGCCAGCAGTTCCTGCAAGACGAAGGCATTGATGCTATGGACTGGCCCGCCCGTTCCCCAGACCTGAATCCAATTGAGCACATCTGGGACATCATGTCTCGCTCCATCCACCAACACCACGTTGCACCACAGACTGTCCAGGAGTTGGGGGATGCTTTAGTCCAGGTGTGGGAGGAGATCCCTTAGGAGACCATCCGCCACCTCATCAGGAGCATGCCCAGGCGTTGTAGGGAGGTCATACAGGCACGTGGAGGCCACACACACTACTGAGCCTCATTTTGACTTGTTTTAAGGACATTACATAAACGTTGGATCAGCCTGTAGTGTTCTTTTCCACTTTAATTTTTGAGTGTAACTCCACATCCAGACCTCCAGGGGTTGCTTACATTTGATTTCCATTGCTTTTTGTGTGATTTTGTTGTCAGCACATTCAACTATGTAATGAACAAAGTAATTAATACGAATATTTCATTCATTCAGATCTAGGATGTCTTATTTCAGTGTTCCCTTTATTTTTTTGAGCAGCTTATATATAGAGAGAGTCCTTTGCTTCTATAAAATAAATCCACAGTTCAGCTTTTGGTTCTTTTGCCCAAAACATAAAGTACAAAACCAAGTTTGAGTGGTCAACAGTTAAGTTTCAAAAATAATGTAAAAGTTACTGAGAGAAATCTCATCTCTGTGTTGGAAAAAGCCTCTTTTAAGCAAAGAAAAGGCAAGTAAATTGGTGCATTAAGAAATGGGGTGGCCAGTTTTAGAGTCCATTTAAATGGCTGCAACACGGCTTAGGAAAGGATGACACTCCACCTCCCAGCTGTTCACTCACCGCTCGATCTATAAACTCCGTTTACGATCTTCTGGCTATGACCAGCCATCCGGAGGACACAGAGGGTAATTCCTAGGGTTCTCCTTTATCCAGGGAATACTTTTGGGCCCCAGGGAATCCTGCCCGAGCCCTAAAATGCCATGCTGCCAGGTCTACTTGCAAAGCTAAATCGCAAAGAGACGCTGTTCAAGCCGCCATCCCCACCAGCGGCCTCGAAATCAGGTCTTGGGGGATAACTGATTTGCCTGAGGATGAACTTTTGCTGCTAATAAAGAATGAAATTAAAACCCAACTCAAACAAGAAAATGAGCACTGTGTTTCTGTAGTTTTTAAACTGTCCATGCTTCTTTTTCTCTTGGAAACATCCAGAGGACAAAACCTAGAGGAAATGCCGAAAGCACCGCCTGTAGGCAAAGCTGATCCCGCCAATGCAATAATCTGAATGTTACTAAAACTCTTCACTCGGCAAACTGGGGAGAAAAAATAGTGACTGTGTTCACTAGCATGCCATGCCCAAGCAAATAAACATATTATGAGAACGTGATGGCTTGTGAAAGTAACGAGAGCCATAGGTCACCTAGTCTAACTCCCTGTGGCCCTTTTCAGTTCTGTGATTCTATGAGCTCTGTCCTTCTCCAGAACTCGACACCAACTAGGTGCCCTCCTGGAGTTTTATTGATTTGCCTCCTTTGGAATAATTCCTTGTGGGGACTACATAATCCCTGGTTAGAGCGTATGAGAGTTATTCTGCTATAAATACCTGGAGAGTTGGAAGATGGGGGTACTGTCTGTACTGCCTTTATGATAGCAGAGGAGTGGGGGAGCTGGGTTCACGCTTAACCACAATATGGTTTGTTTGATTTTGGCTTAGTATGTTATGTGAACCCAACCAATTATAGCTTATTTAATGAACTATGGTTAAGTGAACCATGGATTGTGTGAACTCAGTGTCCATGTTTTTTACTTAGTACCTCATATATTAGAAAAATATAGGTAAAAAACATGGAGATTGAGTTCACACAATTAGAAAAATATATGAGGATGCTGCAAACGGTGTAGTAGTCCTGCTCTCCAGGGCTAGTGCTATTCATGCATAGATCTTTGGCATGCAAGGGGGGACTTGGACCAGTGAGGATCTTCCTTCTACTGTATACCCATGCCTACAAGAAGAATTCTCAGGAATATGGCTGGCACATGCATCTAGTGCAAAGGTCAATATAGTACAACCTATATTGTATGTCTATGAAGGTTCTCAGTCATCCAGGTGGAATTGTCTGTAGCTTGAATCATGTCAACTGGATTTCTATTTTTCTCAGTGGAAACGTTTCGCTCCTTATCCAAGGAGCGAAACTTTTCCACTGAGAAAATAGAAATCCAGTTGACATGATTCAAGCTACAGGCAACCTATATTGTACTATAGGAAGCAGCCTTATTGTGAATCAGTCTGACCAGAAGAGGCTGTTTGTCATTTCAGACAGGGTTTCTTTTTTTCCAGAAAGGCCAAGATGAAACGTAGCATGCAATTCAAGCCCTTTCTTAAAATTGTGGCTGACCTTCATTCATCAGCTTTCTCTGTTACCTATAAACAGGTCTCTCCATCCTGGTGAAGTTACGAGGTTATTAGTGCTCAACTAGAACTGCAAAGAACAAGCTGTTAGCTAGTGGGACAGGCTGCCACATGATCTGCAGAGTTCTTATCATCATTGTCATCTTGGATCATCATCTGTCAGAGATGCTCTACTGGATCCTGTATTGAACAAGGTACTAGATGCCAAAAAAGGTCCCTTGCAAATCTATCATTCTATGAGTATACATTGTGGCTTGTCCAGTTTTTCTTCACGGACAAAAAGCTTGTAGGATTGGATACTATGCTAGCATTAATAATGCACATGTTATCAATTAATTCATAAATTAGGCCTCAAGACTAAGTGAAAAGTTAACTTGCTGCTCCAGAGATCTCACCTCCTACTGTATTTCCCAGAAACATCAAAGATGTTCCAGCATGAAACCACCAGGTGGTAGCAAAGGTACAGTTAAGTGAATTTAGATTTGCAATACATGCACATGGTACATTTTCTCCTCCCTAGAAGAACAAAGGAGCTGCTTAGAAAAATCCCCAAAAAAGTCCCTCTTTCAAGAACTTTATGTATGTGGGGCAATCTGTTTTGTCAAGGAAGAATTTGTACATATTTCCTGGATCAGCTTAAGCCCTGTCTAATCCAGTCTCCAGTTCACACAGGCCAAACTGTGGGCAGCCTGTATGACAGTATAGTCATATAGGTTCCATGGGCAACCTATATGACAGTATAGTTAATTTTCTATATGGATTTACATTGTTCTTCATGATCAGCAACATATTTTCGATGGTAGTGAATCATGGAAAACCAATGAAGGCCACAGGTTTGTGTGTATATATGTATGCATGTGTGATGATCTCACCCCTTTTGCTAAATAAAAGCACTTCTCACACAAGTCTCATAGGAATATGAAGAAATCTTTATTAGGCTAGTGGCTTGCAACACATTAAAGATTCGAGTGGAGTAAGTCTCCTTATTCCACAATTTAATAGTCTCCAGTCCCCCCCCCCCCTTTGTCTCAGGATTTTGCTATTGAGTTCAATCCATTCTTGTTTGTCAGTTTTCTGCTGTCTCCGCTCAAATTCACTGACACTCCCCAGGTGCTGAATGGCTTGTCTCGTTTCCCTTGATTTGCACCGTTTACCTGTTTGGTGATTTTACTGCCAGGCACCCCCCCATGTGAGCTATCACCATTTGGTGCCATGGCAGGATGGCATTGATGACATCGTGACAATAAGAGAGCGGGAGGGAGTTGAATGTGGAAGGAAGGAAGGGAGGGAGGGAGGAAGTCATTTTTCATATAGAGTTACTGTGATGTAACCCATAATTATATTTCATGACAGTGGTGCTCTGCCAAGAAAAGCTGCGGTCGGGAGGCGAAAAGGCCTCAGATCACCGCAAAAAGTGACGGTGGGGTGGGCGCCCTGGGGTGGAAAATCTCCGTGCCGATCAGCTGTGCAGCAGGGAAGTGGAGGCGCGCCCGAGCTACCTGGTAGGGGCCAAAAAAACTGTGGGGAGCAAAAGTGGGGGGGAGGAAAAGTCCGCTCGCGCCCCGCCGGGGTGCCCCTTCAAAAGGGCAGGCTCCGGGACCCCGAAAATGCCCTCGGTGCCAGGAAAAAACACTGTACAGAGCGGCAGGCCTGCAAACCCCGCCCCCATCCACCCGATTGGCTGCCACCCACAAACCCCGCCTCCCGGTCCTTGTAAAAAAATTTCCAACAGAAGTGGTCCCTGGTGCCAAAAAGGTTGCTGACCCCTGTATATATAATATAAACGTAGAGGATAGCCATGTCAGCCATCCTTCCCTCAGGCATTGTTTCAGCCCTGCCTGCTATATTAGCTGCCTAGAGTCACTGGTTTGAGATGGGTGGCTATTTAAATTGATTGATTGATTGACTGATTGATTGATTGATTGATTGATTGAAATATTAGAAAGTATTATCTTGCCTGCTCCCAGTAGTGCTACATAAAGCAAACTTGAGTTGTTCTGTATCTTTAAACAGGAGAGGAGCAAAGGTCTCGCAGAAGGATTCCCACCTAATTTTCAATCTTCAACAATACAAGGTTGTAGGCCAGACCACTGGGGGGATTCAGATGATTCTCAGGGGGAAGGGGAATTAAACTTTTTGTGTGAACACCTGTGGAATGTGGGTAATGGAAAAAGGACATTGCCAGCAGCAGCTCTTCATAAACAAGTAGAGAAGAGGAGAGCAGTCCTGTCTCTCCTCTCCCATGATCCATTCATTGCCTGCTGACATGTGTCTAATGCCTTTTCATCTAGGAGTTTCATAGCTCCTGTTGGTAGGATGAAAGACCTATAGCCATACATGTTGGGAACAAGCTGCAGAATGCACTAGGCCTGGTCAGAAGGTGAGGACAAAATGTTTCCCTCCCCACTTCCACATACAGAAGACAGCCCTAGAGAAGTTGACCAGCAGAATGTCAGGTCCTGACCATCCAACTAAGATCAGTGGCACCAGATAAGAGATACGCCAAGGCTCAGTGGTCCAATGCTTCAGTGGCACTTGCCAACTGTAAGCTGCTTCTCAGGCGATCGCAAACGTTTCCCCCAAAGAAAGACTTCAGCTCGGATATTGGGTAGTAAACGATTTATTGCTGTACTTGAGTAAGCAAGTGAAAAGGCACGGATGGTTCCCGGGCTCTCGGCTTGGCTTTTTAAACCCTCCCACCAGAGCGCCTGCCCCCTCCCTGCTGAAGGCTTCCCTTTGGTCCTGCTGAAGGCTTCCCTTTGGTCCGCTTCGTGTCAAGGTTGGGTCAATGTCCTTGAGTTCTTTATCGCCCCTTATCTAGGAGGCGTGGTTGGTGGTTATCCTTCCGTTTCTGTGTCTTTTGTTTTCTTTGTCATTTTCTTATCCCTTTTGATACTGGGTGCACTTAAGGAATGGCGGGACCCTGGGGGCATGCCAGGGTTCTGACACCAACTGGTACAGCAGCTGGCCTTTGCTTGCTGCCCACTTAAGAAACTGCTGCGATATAACAACGGCACCTACACATGAGAGCAAGCAAAAGAGAAGTTTCTACTACAGCACCTTAACCCCAGTCCTATCTCTGTTGTGTTGGGAGAAAATGATGAAGTGAAATAACCCATTTGTCCCTCACAAAACCAGTGATGAGCAGAAGTGGGAACTCCTGCACTCTGCTTCCCTTTGCCTAACAGAAAGGGGACGTGGCAGCGTGGCAGAAAGAAGGAAGACGGCTGCTCATTTGGCCATGAATGAACGAAAGCCTCCGTGACCCCCTGAAGTCAATTAGGGATGTTTGGATCAATCTCCATCCATCCACCCATCCATCATAATATCAGAGGTTTTCAGATTGCAATTTCTAAAATAAGATTTTTTAAATAATCTGCATTTATTATTCTCCAATTTCCTTAATACAGAGTTTTGGTATGCAATTTCCCCTGGTTTATTTCATTTTTATGTTGAATTTATGGATATAGTTTTTAACAACAAAAATGGGCTGAGCTCAGATCTACCTCCATGCCAAAATTCCCTGTTATGAAGGAGAGGCTGGAAATGTACCATGGAGAGTTCTGTTCAAGGATACATAAAAATAATGGTATCATTCCATTATACTTTATATCCAATATATATGCAATATATTGTAACATTTGTGCTTGTGTTTTCCAGATTTTTCTGTGAACAGCATTCACATTTCAAAATGTGAGCCAGTTTGGTCTAGTGGTTAAGGCACCGGGCTATAAACCAGGAGGCTGTGAGTTCTAGTCCCGCCTGAGGCATGAAAGCTGGCTGGGTGACCTTGGGCCAGTCACTCTCTCTCAGCCCAACTCACCTCACGGGGTTGCTGTTGTGGGGAAAATAGGAGGAGGAAGGAGTATTAGGTATGTTCGCCACCTTGAGTTATTTATAAAAATAATAAAGGCGGGATAGAAAATAAAAAAATTAATAAAAATGCCATTAAAAGCAGAGTCCCATGTAACCACAAAGCCACATCAGAGTCAGTTACTTCCTTTGTCAGGAGTGAAAAGCTGTATGAAACCTTCTAGAAACATAAAAATGCAACAATCATCAGATAACATTTCCTGATTCAAATGGAAGGTGATATTCTCACACACACACACACACACACACACACACACACACACACACACACCTTCAATTACAGGCAGCATCACCTCAGGCCTGCTTGCCTTCCTCTTCAGTCAGCTGCCACCACACCTTCTAAAGCTGAAAATGTATCACTGTGGATTCATTGTTTCCACAGATTTCCACGGATTTAGGAAAACTAAACTCTTCAGGTACAGGAATATTTTTAACATGTAGGAGGTTAAGGGATTCATTGTTCAGTCCTAAACACATATTAGGGAGGAAGTACTACAGCTGAGTAGCACTGAGCCTATCATTATCATGGAAATTTATTTATTTATTTATTTATTTATCTGTCAAATTTATCACCGCCCATCTCCCCCAAGGGGGACTCTGGGCAGTTTACAATAAGACATGATTAATTAAAATACAGTTATAAATACGATAAAATAAACATAGAATTTAGGCAGGATCTATTCTTAAAGTACCAAATAGTAGAACAAATATAAAAAATATAAAATATATTAAAATATAAATATAATATAAATATTAAAAAGTATAAAAACAGTAGAAGTAGGAAAGAATGAGGTGTTCTCGAAAAAGCGAAACAAGGTCAAATTTTGTTAATAGAGCTGTAGGATTTCTCCTGGCATCTGAGGAGACAGAGGAAATGATGCCAGGTCATTTTGCTGAGTCTTCATTTTAAGTGAACTGCCCTAATTCACACTTCCAGGCAACTCTATAGATTAGAACACCACCCCTAAGGAACACAGGCGAAAGCTTCGGAGGTCCCTGAAGGCAGGGGCACAGGTAGTCAGACTTTAAGCCACTGGAGGTTTTCAAGTTCAAAAGCAACAACTTGGATTTAACTGGCAAGCACTGCAGTGGTCCAGTTAGCAGCCTGGTTGCCATTTGAAGCATTTACACATTTATTTACTTATTTATTTAATTTATCCCCACCCATCTCCCCGAATAGGGGACTCTGGGCGGTTTACAAGATAGCAGAAGTTAAAATCTATTCAAAAAATTACTATAAAATAATAAATAGAGGGAATAAGTAAAATCCAAAAGATGGTTAAACCCACAATCAAGATCAAGGCACTACGGGGCTAGCCACCCCCAAGAGGCACTGCCACCTCCGTCGTCCCAGGCAAGGCGGCAGAGCCAGGTCTTAAGAGACTTCCGGAAGGTCAGGAGTGAGGGGGCCAGCCTCACCTCCGGGGGCAAGATGTTCCATAATGCAGGCGCTATCGCAGAGAAGGCACGCCTCCTGGACCCCGCTAGATGAAATTCTCTTGTTGAAGGGGTCCGAAGCATGCCCTCTCTGCAAGAACGGGTGGGGCGGGTCGATGTTATTGGGATGATATGGTCCCTCAGATACCCTGGCCCCATGCCATGTAGGGCTTTAAAGGTGATCACCAACACCTTGAATTGGACCCAGAAGCAAACTGATACCCAATGCAGCTCGTGCAGCAGAGGTGTCACATGGGCTGATCTTATAGCACCCATAACTGCCCACGCTGCTGCATTCTGAACCAGCTGAAGCTCTTCAAGGGTAGCCCCATGTAGAGCGCATTACAATAATCTATATGGGAGATGACCAGGGCGTGAGTGACTGTTCGGAGGGCATCCCGATCCAGGAAAGGGCGTAGCTGGCGCACAACTCGAAGCTGTGCAAAGGCCCTCCTGGCCATGTCTGCCACCTGCTCTTCGAGCAGGAGTTGTGAGTCCAGGAGGACCCCCAGATTCCGCACTGGATCTGAGTTGGGTAGTGCTACCCCATCCAGAACCAAAGATGATAACTTCCCGGATACAGGGGGGCCATCAATCCATAGCCACTCCGTCTTACCAGGGTTCAGCTGAAGCCTGTTGTTCCCCATCCAGACTCCCATAGCCTCCAGGCACTGAGATAAGGCATCGACCGCATCACTTACTTCACCTGGGAGGGAGATATATAACTGAGTATCATCAGCATATTGGTGATACCTCATCCCGTGGTGACGGATGATCTCACCCAGCGGCTTCATATAGATGTTGAACAGGAGAGGAGAGAGAACCGACCCCTGTGGCACCCCACAAACCAGGGGTCGCGGGTCGGCTCTCTCCTCCCCTATCACTGGGAACGGTCCCGGAGGAAGGAGGTGAACCAGTGTAAAACCACACCGCCCACCCCCAACTCCCTGAGCTGCCCCAAAAGGATACCGTGGTCGACGGTATCAAAAGCCGCTGAGAGATCTAAGAGAGCCAGGATGGACGCACTTCCTCCATCCCGCTCCCGCCAGAGATCATCCATAAGTGTGACCAATGCGGTCTCCGTCCCGTATCCCGGCCTGAAACCTGACTGAAAGGGGTCCAGATAATCCGTTTCCTCCAGGATCCTCTGGAGTTGCAACGCCACCACCTTCTCAACCACCTTTCCCAAAAAGGGAAGGTGGGAGACTGGATGAAAATTGCCCAAGATGGTGGGGTCCAGGGATGGTTTCTTGAGGAGCGGGTGCACCAGCGCCTCCTTAAAGGCAGCCAGGAACACCCCCTCACTCAAGGACGTATTAATCATCGCCTGGACCCAGCCACATGTCACCTCCATAGCTGACTTAACTAGCCAGGAGGGACACGGGTCAAGCTTATATGTGTTGGCATTTACAATCCGGAGGATCCTGTCTACTTCATCAGGCCCAACAGGATCAAACCGTTCCCAGATAACAGGGTAAGAACGTTCCTCTGGCATCTCCCCAGATCTTGTCTCACGCTTAGAGTTCAACTTGGAATGAATCTGAGCCTTTTTATCCTGCAGATGCTCAGAAAACTCTTCTGACCCGGCCCTGTAAGTGGGTCACCGACTCTACCCGACCCAAAAGAGATCTAGTAATCTTAAACAGGGCCGTCGGACGGCATTCTGCGGACGCAATAAGAGTGGAGAAATATTCACATTTCGCCGCTCTTACCGCCACAAGGTAGGCCTTAACCGCAGCTCTAGATTGTGTTCGGTTAGATTCAGTCTTCGTCTTTCTCCAGCAGCGCTCTAGACGTCTGTTAACCCTCTTCAAAGCCCTCAACTCTTCCGTAAACCACGGAGAGTGACGGGCCAAGCGGGGCAGGAGAGGTTGCACAGGCGCGATCTTGTCCAGGGCTCCGGTCACTTCCCTATTCCAGGCTGCGGCCAGGACCTCCGCTGGACTGTGTAGAAAGTCCTCGGGAATAACCCCCAGCTCCTTCTGAAACCTCACTGGGTCCATCAGTCGCCGGGGGTGGACCAATCGAATGGGTCCCGCCTCCCTGCGGAGTGGGGCAGCACAAGAGAGCCTCAGGGTCACCAGGGCGTGGTCTGACCATGACAATGGGGATAGATGTAGCTCTCCCCTCAGATCACATTGCCACTGCTCAGACAAGAAAACTAAATCTGGTGTGAGGCCACTGTCTCGAGTCGGGTCCCGAATAATCTGGGACAAGCCCATGGCTGCCATGGTAGCCATGAACTCCCGGGCCGCTTCCGAGGCCCGTCCCAGAGACGGCAGATTGAAGTCCCACAGAACCATAAGTCTGGGGAACTCCACTGCCAAACCCGAGACGGCCTCGAGCAGCTCAGGCAGGGAGGTTGCCACACAGCAGGGAGGCTGGTACAGCAGCAACACCCCCAACTGTTCTCAGGAGCCCAACTTGAAAAACAGGGTCTCACAACCGGCCACTTGTGGAGCAGCGCCCCTGAAGGCCACAAGAGACTCTCGGATGACACCTGCCACCCCTCCTCCCCTGCCCCGGTGTCTCGGCTGATGCCATACCTGAAACCCGGCTGGGCACATTTCCGAGAGGGCTACTCCCCCCTCTGGACCCAGCCAGGTCTCGGTGATGCACGCCAGGTCAGCCATGCAAAAGCAGTTCCATATACAGTACTGCAGTTCCAGCAGTTCCATATACTGTAGTTCCAGCATGATATAACCAAGACATGGTGCTAGATCAGGAATGATTGCAGTTCCTGTACTGGATATCATTGTAAAACCATCCTCTTGGCCACTATTGCCACTGCAGGCACAGAAACAGTTGTAGATTAAGAAATAGGCTCAGATATGTCCTGTGACTGACTTGCATCTTTCAGTTAACATCTGGAAGAGAGGCTGCTTAGACAAGCTAGCTCTTCCTATTTACTCTTGTGAGCTGTGAGATATCAAACTTCCAGCTCTAACCCCAATCGGATAATTATTTCCCTCTTTTGTCATAGCAGGCCCCCAGTCAATAAAAGCATCTACTCAACCCCCACCCCCGGCCAGCCCCCTTACTTTTCCCAGGTAAAGCATTTTAAAAAGGAAACAATAAAACAATTCACATTCCCTTCTCATTTCCTCCAGTGCCTTCCCCTATCTCTCTTCGGTACCATTCTCAGAGTTTCCCAGGTGGTTCCAACTCCTCTGACCTTGGCTGTAAATTACCCAAACAACTTGTAACACTCTCTCTGGAATGCAGGTGCTCTTCTTCCTCCTGACATCCCGGCGTCTCTTCATGCCTTACACTCATCTTACCCAGAACCAATTCCCACGGCGGGATTTTACCTTTCAACACACTTAACTATTGTGGCTAAAGGCTTAATCCTGACAAAATTCCCCTTGATACTTTTCCAATAATTCCCAGTACATCAACCATTTCTCTTTGCCTGCTGTTTCTCTTCTGTGGAATGCTTCTTGAGCTGAGATCCACAGAGGTGTTTTTGTGCACAACCTGGGTTTATATCCATTCCATATCCTCAATATGGCACAACTAATAAAATGATTTTTAAAGTCCACATTAATTTTAACTTTATGTCAGAGTTCGGCAGACCTCTGCCATTCAAACAAGTACGTGTCAACCGACACGCGGAAACAGACTCGCAACTGACAAGCAGCCGGAGCCATCGCAACGAGCTGTGAAACGGAACGCATCAACCCAGGACGGACTGTCTGGCGAAGCTGGAGCCGAGTATCTCACACATCAACTTCAAAGGGACAATGGGGGGGGGGGGAGAAATGCTTAAATGTAATCTACCATACTATGCCAGTTCATTCACGTCTTTGTTCCTGCACCTATGTACTTCAATAAACCTCTTTGCTTTTAAGAAGCCTGCGTTCGAGGCTTTCTTGAGGAAGGGGAATTTGACAGACATCGTTGGGAGCAGTCCTTACATAAAGACGTGAATCAATACTGACCACGTATCCTGAGGATTATCCCGAAGAATTCGGTGAGCTCCCCAGTTGAAAGCGGTCACACCACGGGGAAAAAAATTTTTCCTCCCACCCACGGAACGGAATGGAATCAGTAGAAGCAGAGGAGACTCTCGAGGTAGCCGGAACCAGCGCGGCAGCTGCCCGGGCGATGGAGGCAAACCAGCGAGCGGAGTCGTCCCCTACAGAGACTACTGAACAGCGAGAAAAGAAGAAATCGCAGAAGAAGGAGGTAAAACCCATGGCCCTCAGCAATCCCAAGCCCACCCCGGCGGGATGGTCTATCGCAGTCGGGGAAGGGCTGAAGGGAAAAGGAGGGAAAGCCAAGAAAAGGGTCACCCAGACCTATCGAATCGAAGTCCTGGAGAACCAGATGGCACACCTGAGCCTAGAGGTAGGGACGATGAACAAACAATTGAACTCCATGGGGGGGGGGCATTGAAAAGTTAAGAACCCTAGAGGGACCTAGGGAGGCAGAAAGGAGCCCGACAGGCTCCGACGAAGAGGAAGAAATCGTAGAGTCAAGTGGGGAAAACGAGGAGGGGGAGAAAGAAACACCATTCTATGGGCAGCTTCCATACAGCCGAACTCCTGTAACCCCAGGCTACGATCATCGCAGAACCCCTTTGAGAGCCTATGCCCCAAGCGGGGTAAACGAACTAAAAATGAAATTCGATGGGGACCCAAGGAAACTAGCATGTTTCCTAATACACGTTCAGGGGTTTATGGAGGAATTCGAGCATACCTTCCAAACGGAGATGAGCAAAGTGCGTTATGTCTCCAGCTTTCTAAGAGGGGAGGCGGGAGACTGGCTGGTGAGTCTCCACGACTGTGGAGCCAGCGAGCTGAGGGACTTCCAGAAATTTATGTACGCACTCAGACAGAGATTTGAAGATACCTTATCCAAACTCTCAGCGAAGACTCGAATTCAGAACTTAAGACAAGGCAACAGAACAGTAGCGGAGTACGCTATGGACTTCAAGAAACTCCTATCGAAATTACCTGACTGGCCTGAATCCTTCAAAGTCCAGCACTTTCAATACGGACTACGACAGGAAATTATAGAACTGGCCATAACGAGAGATGACCCGGGGACGCTAGAAGGATGGATTCAACTGGCTGGGAAAGTGGAAAGCAGCACAATGCAGCTCCAAAACATAAAAAGTTTCAACTCTATGCGCAAGAAACCAGGGACCCCTCTCACCCAACCCAGCAAATTCACCAAGCAACGGAACTGGGAGGAGGAGAAAGAACGCCGTACTAAAGAGGGACTATGCTTTCGTTGCAGTAAAGAGGGTCACCGGATAAGCAATTGCCCACAGACCAAGACGAACGCCAAAGAGAAAACCCCAATGAAGAAGGCACCTGACACCAAAGAAATCAAGACTGCAACGGCGAAGTACAAAGGAGCGGCGGCAGCAATCGTGGGGAGCAGCGATGCCGACACCTCAAATGATGAATTCGAGCCGGCGGAAAACTACAACGGCCTGCGCTAAAGTGCGCCGCAGGGCAGGCCTTCACCATTGGGCGCAACGGGGGGGCAGGTGTTCCAAAATGCCCCACGATGAACGTTAAGGTACAGTTGCAAACTTTGGATGGGACGGGACAATTGTGGGGGGTGGCCATGCTGGACTCCGGGTGTTCCAGATGTTTGATGCACCCGAAAATAGCAACCAAACTGAAACTCAGGTTGGTTAAAATGCAGACACCCATCACGTTCTGCCAATTGGATGGGTCCGAAATGAAGGGGGCCCCAGTTGAATTCACCACTGAAGACATACAAATGTCGGTGGGGACTCATGTAGAGACATTACGCTTCATAGTCGCACCCATTGCTGCGCGACATATCGTGCTAGGACTCAAATGGCTGAGGAAAAGAAACCCTAGAGTGGATTGGGCGTCTGGGGAAATTGAGTTCTTTGATGGGCTTTACAAAGCAGTTGAAGAAACAAATGGAGTAAGTGAATTGGAATGGGGGGCGGCTGGCACGGTACATGAGGGAATGGAACAATGGGAGGAGGACCAAGACGAGGAGGGGGACACGCTCCCAGAGACAATCCCGGAGGTTTATACCTCCGTGGGCGAGGTGTTTGGGAAAAAGGCATGCGAACAGGAACCCCCCCACAGGGCATCAGACGCAACGGTTGATTTGATCCCTGGGGCTCCCTTCCCCAAACCCAAAATGTATTTGATGACCCAGAAAGAATTAGGTGAGCTACGTAAATTTATCGACAAAAATTTGGCAAGGGGTTTTATTGAACCCTCAAACTCACCTTTAGCTGCCCCTGTACTTTTCGGAAAAAGAAAGACGGGTCCTTACGGCTTTGCACAGACTACAGGGGGTTAAATGCCATTTCAGTGACCAACCAGTACCCTCTCCCACTTCTCAAAGACATGCTAGCGCAATTGGCAAAAGGGAAAATTTTTACCAAGCTAGATGTGCGAGAGGCATATTATCGAGTACGCATACGGGAAGGAGACGAATGGAAAACGGCATTCAACTGCCCATTGGGTCAATATCAGTATCGGGTTCTCCCGTTTGGGATCGCGGGAGGACCGGGCATATTCATGCGATTAATCAATGAGGTTTTATATGAGTTTCTCTACCAAGGGGTAATTGTGTATTTGGATGACATCTTGATTTTTTCTGACAACCTGGAGGAACACACACTACTAGTTAAGAGAGTGTTAGAAAAATTGCTGGAGGCTAAACTGTATGTCAAATTGGAAAAATGTGAATTCCACAAGGACAGCTTAGATTTCCTAGGCTATAGGATATCTCACAGAGGCATTGAAATGGACCCGGGGAAAGTAAAAGCAGTGTTAGAGTGGGAATCCCCCCGAACCCGCAGACAACTCCAAGCCTTTCTGGGCTTTGCGGGGTTCTACCGCCATTTTATTCAAGGGTTTGCCCAGATTGCACTACCCTTGACGGACCTATTGAAAACAAAAGGAAAGGGGGCCACAGGGAGATCACCCAGTACTAGACTAATTTGGACCATGGAATGCCAGGAGGCATTCGACAAACTCAAGGCTCTATTCACAGAGGAACCCATCCTCAAACACCCGGAAGTGGAGAAGCAATTCATAATTCACACGGATGCTTCCCACAATGCCATTGGGTCAATACTGCTTCAATTCGATGAAGCAAAGAAATTGAGACCGTGTGCTTACATTTCCAAAAAGTTCAGCGAAACGCAAAAAAGATGGCATGTTTGGGAGAAGGAAGCGTTCGCTGTCAAACACGCACTAGACACATGGCGCCATCTCTTGGAGGGGGCCACCATCCCTTTCCAGGTCTGGACGGACCACAAAAACCTAGAGGCACTCAAATCCCCCAGGAAACTGAATCACAAGCAATTGCGGTGGGCTGAATTTTTCAGCAAATTTAATTTTACCCTGCAATACTTTCCGGGGGGAAAGAACCTCCTAGCAGATGCGTTGTCACGACTACCCCAACACGATGGTAAAGTCGAGGGGCTGGTAGAAACGCTATTCCCCGAGCAAGCGCACACACCTCCACAACCAGGCGAACCCTCGGAACAGGGCGGCCAGGCGACCAGGCTAGACGGTTCAGCAAACACACTCACCCCCACGCTCGCACACACATCGCCAAAGGCAGGCGAGTCAGCAGAACGGGGGGGGGGGGGCAAACGAACAGGCTAGAAGGGAATCTAGCCCTCACTCGCAGCAAAGCCAAGGCGGCAGAGGAAAACCCTTTTGAAGCTAAGCTACGAACAGAAACACTGTCTGACGACTGGTGGAGGGAGAACAAACATACGCTCACTGAAAGCAATGGGCTGTGGTGGAAGGAAGGAAAGGTGTACGTTCCCAAAGGACTTAGGAAGGGGGCATTAGAGAAAACGCACGACCACAAAACGGCTGGCCACTTCGGGTTTGTCAAAACACTACACTTAATCAGGCATAAATTTTGGTGGCCAACTCTGCGCAAGGATGTTAAAGAATACGTTGCGTCCTGCCCAGTATGCGCCATGGCAAAGCGGGTGATGGGAAAACCCACAGGGCTACTCCAACCGGTGGCCAACCCTACACAACCATGGAAACAAATCGCCAAGGATTTTATTGTAGACTTACCCGAGAGCAGCAAGAAAACAGCAATTTGGGTGGTCACTGACCTATTTTCCAAGCAAGCACATTTCATTGCATGCAATGGGATCCCAAACGCACACAAATTGGCTAAATTGTTCATTCAGCACATCTACAGAGCCCACGGTACGCCCGAACGCATAATAAGCGACCGCGGAAGTACCTTTACCTGCAAATTCTGGCGTGCATTTTTAAAATTGATAGGTTCTAGCCAGGGGTTAAGCTCTGCGTTCCACGCGTGTACTGACGGAGCTTCTGAACGCCTTAACTCCATACTAGAGCAGTACCTGAGATGCTACATTAGCTATCAACAAAATGATTGGGCGGAATTATTACCTTTCGCTGAAGTAGCATACAATAATTCCATCCATCAAAGCATGGGTTTCTCACCTTTTCAAATTGCGACGGGGCAGGACTTCGTCACCATCCCCGAACTCGCGCTGACCCAAGTAACGGAGGGGACCACCCCACTAAGGCAGACGAGTGGATCGCAAAAATAAAGAGCAATTGGCCGGTGATGATGAAAACCCTCGAGGACGCAAAGGCAAATTACAAAAAGTACGCTGACAGGAAAAGAGCGGCTGAATGGGAGCTCAAAGTGGGAGATAAAGTATACCTCTTCACAAAGAATTTGCGCTCCACACAGCCATCCAAGAAACTCGCACCCAAATTCATTGGACCGTTCACTATTGTAACTGTAATCAACCCAGTGACGGTCAAACTGCAACTCCCCAAAGCATTGAAACGGGTCCACCCAGTTTTCCACATCAGCTTACTAAAACGTTATGAACCATCTGACTGGCACCCCGAAGTGGCCGAGCCAACACCGACACTAGTTAATGGGGAACCACATTTCGAAATTGACAAAATTCTAGACAGTAGACGACACAAAGGAACGCTGCAGTACTTAGTGAAATGGCAACACCTCCCGATCGGGGATAGAGAGTGGGTTGCTCAGAAACATATGCAAGCCCCAGAGATGATCAGAAACTTTCACAAAGAATTCCCGGACAAACCACGTTGACCAACTAAACGATTTCTTGTGCAATTATTTATCTGATCCAGAAAGTACCAAATGTAAATATATATAAAAACATTCCAGGGGGATGGGGGATTTTCTTGGACGGGCGGCATGTCAGAGTTCGGCAGACCTCTGCCATTCAAACAAGTACGTGTCAACCGACACGCGGAAACAGACTCGCAACTGACAAGCAGCCGGAGCCATCGCAACGAGCTGTGAAACGGAATGCATCAACCCAGGACGGACTGTCTGGCGAAGCTGGAGCCGAGTATCTCACACATCAACTTCAAAGGGACAATGGGGGGGGGGGAGAAATGCTTAAATGTAATCTACCATACTATGCCAGTTCATTCACGTCTTTGTTCCTGCACCTATGTACTTCAATAAACCTCTTTGCTTTTAAGAAGCCTGCGTTCGAGGCTTTCTTGAGGAAGGGGAATTTGACAGACATCGTTGGGAGCAGTCCTTACACTTTATCATACCATAAATATCCATACAAATTTAGATATATCTTTTTGCTATTGTTTAAATGATACATCAGTTGTCAAAACAGGTATTGTCTGACACAAAAACATCATTCTAGGCAAAACATTCATTTTTATCACAGAGATTCTCCCCAACAGTGACAATTTTAATTTCTCCCATCTTAACATGTCCTCTTTATTTTCATTCCATGTCTCAACATAATTATTTTGAAATAACACAATTCATATTTGTCATAGTAATACCCAAGTAGTTTACTTTTTTTCAGTCTTAAAACTGGTTTTCTCCATTAGTTCTATTTGATCTTCTAATTTCATATTTTTGTTAACATTTTTGTCTTTTGTTTATTAATCTTAAAACCTGCTAACATATCAAAGTCCTTTAATTTTCCCATTGTTTCTACTCCCTCTAGTAGATCTTCCAAAACTAACACCAAATCATCCACAAATGCCCTTAATTTATAAGTTTCTTTTTTAATCTTAACTCCTGTGATTCTCTCATCTTGTCTTATGTCTCTATTCAGTACAAGAACTTAAATGAACAAAAGCAGAGACAGCAGACATCCTTGTCTTGTCCCTTTTTGAATCTCACAGTTTTTTGTTAGTTCTCCATTAACAATTATTTGTGCTTTCTGTGAAGTATCAATCAATCTTACCCATTTAATAAAATTATCTCCAAGGTTCATATGTTCCAGAACTCTAAACAAGAAAGTCGAATTCAAATTGTCAAAGGCCTTATCTGCATCTAAGAATATCAATGCAACTTTTTTTTTATTATGTTGCTCCAAGTACTCCAGAATATCCAAAACATTTCTAATATTATCTCGTAATTGTCTTTTAGGTAAAAACCTGCATTGATCTTCATGAATAAAGTCCTGTAAAATTGTCTTCAACCTTTCAGCCAAAATCTGGGTAAACATCTTATAGTCATTATACAATTACAATATTGGTCAATAGTTTCTTGTTAAAGTCAAATCTTGTTCTTCTTTAGGTACTAATGCTATATTAGCCTCTTTCCAGCTATCAGGAATCTTTCCATTCTGTAGAATAATATTCATAGTTTGTTGCAAAGATTGTAAAAGCTCATCCTCAAAACATTTATAGTAAGAGGCCGGCAGTCCATCTGGACCTGGTGCCTTTCCTGTTTTAGTCTTTTAAATAGCTTCACACAGTTCCCTTATTGTTATAAGTCCATTCAAAATTTTTCTCTGATTCTCTGTAATCTTTGGTAAATTCTGTAAATATTCATCCACTTTTCCGAAGAAAATTTCTTGACCTTTATATAAAGTAGTATAATACTGATGAAACACTTTTTGCATATTTGCATTATCAGTTATTACAGTGTTTCCTTCTTGTAACTTTAATACACTATCTTTTTGTTTTTGCAACTTATTTCCCCGATTTATTTGCAAATTCAAAATTTGCTTTGTTTTGCATAAAGGTAAAGGTTCCCCCACACAGTCGTGTCCGACTCTAGGGGCCGGTGCTCATCTCCGTTTGTTAACCGAAGAGCCAGCGTTGTCCGAAGACGCTTCCACGGTCATGTGGCCGCATGACGCGCGCGGAACGCTGTTACCTACCCACCGAAGTGGTACCTATTCATCTACTTGCATTTGCATGCTTTCGAATTGCTAGGTTGGCAAGAGCTGGGGTGAGCGCGGGAGCTCACTCCGTCATGCGGGGCTAGGGTCTCGAACCTCTGAACTTGTGACCTTCCGATCGACAAGCCTGGCATCTTAACCGCTGAGCCATCGTGCCCCTTAAACATATTAACCACCCAGAGTTCCCCATTGGGGGAGATGGGCGGTGATATAAATTTAAATAATAAATAAATAAATAAATATTTAGCTTCTTCCATCTCCCTTCATAAGGCTTAGTTTCTAGTCCCTTGATTATCTCCGCTGCCCTTCTCTGAACCTGTTCCATTATCTCTGAATCGTTCTTAAAGGGTGGTGCTCAAACCTGGACAAGGTGGGAGATGACCAAAGCAGAACAGAGTGGAATGATGACGTCCTTCGATTTGAAAATTATACTTCTGCCAATGCAGCCTAAAATTGCATTTGTATTCTTTGCAACCATACCATACTGCTGGCTCGTGTTCAATTTGCAATTAACTACTATGCCTACTGTCTTCTTAAGAAAGATCTTTTTTCTTAGAGTAAGTACTATTACCAAAACAAGTATCCAAGGTTGTTTTGCATAGTTCATCTTTATTTCCATCTCTCTCACTGTTAACATAGATAATTGCCTCTGTAAAAGCTTAATTTGGTGAGTAATAGTTGTCATCCCAGGATCTAGTGTATCTTCATATTCTTGCCTTATACTCAGCAGAATCAATTTTTCAGCCACCCACAGTGGGCAATCAGCAGCTCTTAGGACACTCCTCTTTCAATCAGTGTCTGTTCAAGAGACAACCTTTTTAAACTCTGCCCTTCAATTGAACATGCAAACGATGAGGACTCACAACTTCATGGTGATTCCCCTTGTTTCTTCCTCTTGTTGAAGTCCAGTAGTGAATTCCTGTTAGCTTTCTCTGTTTGCTCACCCAGTGAGTTTGGTTCAAAACAGTACTGTATCTAAAGAATTCCTGGGCTCCCCTCTTTGTTCTTTTCACAGTGCTGATTAATAAATCAGAAAGCCTTCCTGTGAGCATTTGAGTAATAACTAGAACACTGAAGGACCTTGATAAAACCATACAGCAAACCTCAATCTGATATAAGAGGCATCGGGTAAGAGAATGGAATTCCCCCCCACCCCATTCTGAACTAAACAAAAAGTAGCCATATATGTGGAATAGGGTGGGAGGATAACAGTTTAGATTATCGTTATCACCATCAAAGTAAGCTGCTTAATCATAGATCATAACAATAGACCTATAGGCCTCTATCCAGTGAATCACATAATTTATTCCACCTACCCAAAGAGAGTTTGAGATCCTGTCTCTTTTACATCAGCCCCCTTTGCCACCTGGCCAGCTGCCTTTGAAAGAATGGGAACTTCCCAAAGCAGAAAATGCAAACTTTTTGCCATCAGCATACAGGAAAAATAAGTTTTCTATTGCTGAGAGAGTGAAAGATAATATTTCTTCCACAAGTTCACAAATGACGTAATATAAACATAGACAAAAAAGAACAATAATTACCCTGTATACTATAGGAGAACAATATTCACAGACATTATAGAGGAAATGTTTGAAACTGTAGCAGAGGTTTTTGAAAATATTTCTATCTATGAATTCCTTATCATTAATAGTCTGCAATCAAATAGGTTTGATATGTGCATTTAAGTCTATAATCTGACTATATTGGTAGAATCAAATAGCATATAATCTTCAAGCCAGTTCTAAACTATGTTTGTTTGTTCTGGTGCTCATGTTAATAGCATGGATCTACAAGCTAAGTAACAGTAATTTCTGTTAAATTAATGGCTTTTTTTTTAAGGTCACCCACCCACCAATTATTCTGGGCAATTTATAGAAGATTGAAAAACAATTATTATTAATAGTATAATAAAAAAAGTGAATAAAAAATAGCTATGCCAAGGGAAAACAAACACAATTAAACATTTCAATCTCAATTTAATCATTCTGAATCCACTTCGAATTAATCTGAATCTCAAACTCACACACTGTCCACACACAGTGCCTGGGTCAAGAGCCAGGTCTTTAAGGCTCTCTTAAAGGGTAACAGGGTCAGGGCCACATTGTCAGCCTTCCCAGGTAGACCAGACAGGAAACACGACCAGATGAGCTAATACTACTTTATTATAAGGCTACATTAACAGAATCTTGCAAGTCTGAAAGTACAATTCTCCCCTTGTCACATTTACACTCCCAGAAATTAGGGAGGGTCCCTTCTGAGCCTCTTGCCCCGCCCACCATCCAGCTGCGGACCATGCTGTCTCTTATCTGATCGTTCTCTAGGCAGCATCTCAGCCCAGTCTCCCAAGGTCATTCCCATATACCATTACACATATGGACTTCAGGGGGGATGTTGTTCCAAAGGGCAGTTGTGGCAAAAAAGAAAACATGCCTCTAGCATACATAAGATGACATTGTTTAACAGATGGGACCTGAAGTATGCCAACCCTGTCAGAATTTACTGGACAGGCTGAAACAATTGGAGAAGGGTGGTCTTGCAAATATCCAGGTCCTGTGCCTTGTAGGGTTTTATCAGTGACCACCAGCACTTTGAATTGCACTCAAAAGCCCACTCATAAGCAGTATAGCTCATGTACCAGAAGTGTTACAGGGATGTACTAAGGCATAGCACATCCCCGTCACCAGATGTGTGAGTGGTCTGAGTGTCTGAGTGGTCTTCAAGGGAGTGGACTTCAAGGGGAACCCTATGTAGAGTGCTTTGTAGTAATCCACATGTGAAGTGAGGAAGGCATGAGTGACCATGAGAAGGACCTCCCAATCAAAAATAGGGTGTAATTGAGGAGCCAGCTTGGTCTAGTGGTTAAGGCAACGGGCTAGAAACCAGGAGACTGTGAGTTCTAGTCCTGCCTTAGGCAGGAAAGCCGGCTGGGTGACCTTGGGCCAGTCACTCTCTCTCAGCCCAACTCACCTCACAGGGTTATTGTTGTGGGGAAAATAGGAGGAGGAAAGAGTATTAGGTATGTTCGCTGCCTTGAGTTATTTATAAAAAAAATAATAAAGGCGGGATAAAAAGAAAATATAAATAAATAAATAAATAAATAAATAAATAAATAAATAAATAAATAAAATAAAGTTAGCCACAGTGGCAGGAATGGGAGCTGTGAGTCCAGGAAAACCCACAAACCGTGTACCAGTTCTGTCCAGGCAAGTGCAATCCCATCCAGATCTAAAACAGAGAAATATCTAAAACTGGACAGTCCATGAATCCAAAGCTACTTTGTCTTCCTTGAGTCATGCTTAAAGACTGTTCCTCCCTTCAGGCTCCCACAACCTCCAGGCACTGCGACCGAGCCTTGAAGCATCACTTGGTCAGCCATGGGTCAAGATTTACAAGTGGGTAACATCAGCATACCGATGATACCTAACCCCACGCCTTTGGTTGATCTCATCCAATGGCTTCATGTAGATGGAAAAAAGGAGTGGTGAGAGTGTCAAGCCCTGAAGAATCCTGAAAACTAGAGGCCTCCAGCTTGATCTCTCCCCCACTACTAACAATGACATGACACAGAGAAATGAGGAAAACCACCCTCCCCCCAGTCCCCAGAAGAAATCCAGAAGTGTCAGCCCTTTAAGGTAGACCAGACTAGGAAACCAAAATCATGCCTGCTAGTGCTACTTTTTTAAAAAATAATTTTTATTAAAAGATTTTACATATATAGTAGGAAATATGTTCAAAGAAAAAAAAATAGTAAATGTGAAAAAGCAAAAAAGAAAAGAAAGGATAAGAAGAAACAAAGAAAAAAGGAGATAGAAAAAAGAAAACAAAAGAACAGAAAACATGAATATATATATATATATATATATATATATAGAGAGAGAGAAGCTTCTGATCTTCCTCAGTTATACATACAATTCTAATCAAACCGCTCTCTAAGATTACATCATAATTCCCTTCTTTCTATAACCTTTCTAATCATCAAAACCATAAGTCACAAAATCATTTTCTTTTTTACGCAAAAAGTCCATAAGGTGTTTCCTGTCATTGATGAATGTCAATAATGACCTTTCTCTAATCAAAGAAGTCAGTTTGGCCATCTCAGCAACTTCTGTCAATTTCACCAATCATTCCTCCATGGTGGATAATGCTGAATCTTTCTATCCTTGCGCACATAATAACCTCGCTGCAATAATCATATATTGAAATAATCTTCTATGCCTCTTTTCTAACTGTGTATCTATCAGTCTTAAAAGGAAAAGTTCTGGCTTCAATTATATATTAATCTTTAAAAACCTCTGTATCAATGTGTGTATTTGGATCCAAAATTTTTGCATGCCAATGCTCCTTTTATTAGAAGGTTATAGTAACAGAATCTTGCAAGTTTGAATGTGCTTCCCCCTTCCTTTCCTTTATCTTCCTGAGAACTAGGGAGCGAGACGCTTTCTTAGGTTACAGTCTCAGATTCTGGCCCAGACTCGTATTTCTTTTATCAGATCGTTGTCCTACTTGCTCCTGGAGATAAAGGCGGGCTGTAAATCTAAGTAGGAAATAAATAGTATATGAACAGAATATATGAAACTTGTTTATTTATTAAATTTGTATAGCCGTCCATCTCACAAGTGTGACTCTGGGCAGCTTGCAACAACTAAAACAACAACAGAAACAGTAAATTATACATAAAGACAACAGCATACAACTATCCTAAAACCATGATTAAAAATACTATAAAACATAAAACAGCAGGTGAATATAAATCGTATAGCCATTTAATGTAGCCATTGCCAAGGCTCACCACTCCTGCCGGACCCGCAAGCGTGATGACACAGCCAAGTCTTCAGGCCCTTCCTAAAGGCCAGAAAGGCAGGGGCCGATCCAAGTTCCAGAGGAATAGGTTCCTTGCAGCAATTTTTCTGCCTACAGCTGCTGCTGCTGCTGCTGCAAAGATTCACAGAACAAAAGCCTCTAGCAAACTTCTATTTAATTTCGTGGGGAGGGAAGTTGTGTTTGTTCAGAGATTTAGCTGACTGGTCCTCCTATGTTTCCTTTCTAGAGAGAGAAGGAAGTAAGTTAAAGCTTGCCTTGCTAGAGGTATCCATTACAGATACATTAAAAGAATGGCTGGTGCCATTTATATCAGGCTTTCTGATTTCAGAGATGGTTCATTTTAATAACTTGTTCTGAAATAGCTTGTTCTGAAATGGGACTTTCAGTCATTATGAAAACCAAACTTTCTCCCTTATAGTGCAGAGAGGATTGCTTGTTGTATCTGGGTTGAGGTAAAAAACCCATCAGAGTTTGAAATCTATTCTGTGAATATGGTCAAGTGGAGGATGTTATCCATTATGTCCTCCACTGCCCCATTTATAACGAGATCAGGGCTAAATTATTAATGACTGATGAACTCAAGGGCTCTGATGTTGAAAAACTGATTTATCTTCTTGCAGATGTGTTCCCAACTGTTAGCAACCAAGTTGCTACTTTTGCTCTGCTCTCACTTAAATTTAGGAAGAAATATTTAAGCTCTGAGTTGTAGCTCTGGCTCTGTTTTGCTGTAACCTTTTTCTTATATATTTAATGCTTCTTTCATTATTTTATTTTATAATTTCATTTTATTGTTGAATGTTATTATATTTTATTGTATTTTATTGCATTCTTATGTTATGACCTGTGGTTACAACAATAAACTTTACTATTACTATTACTATTCTGTGAATATTTGAGGACAAGAATATTTTAATCTCAGAAAGTTAGCTACAGGAGTCAGATGAGAATCATTATGTTAAAGGCATTTGTAGATGCTTAAAGACCCAAGACTGTAGAGCACTGGTTTGTATAATATAAAGAACTGTCAATTTGTATTTCTTGAAATGTAGATAAAATTGCTAGAAATTACATTTCACATAAGAAAGCTAATTAATTCCTCTCCAAATTTGCATCCATTCCAGAAAACTGAGATCAGTTCAATTTATTCAGTCATTACCTTAATTAATATCCCATTTAGGTGAGTCAAATCCTGCTCCAAAATCAACATATTTTTGCTTAAATGAAATTAAATGAAAATGGCTGATAATTGATAATGGACAGAATTTGGACAAATTTGGACAACAAATTTATTTTGAAAGAATCATGCCTCCAAAGTTCATAGCTTCCAGGTTTTTGTGTAAGAACAACCTTTCCAGTTTGGGCAGTCCAAAACAACAATTATTTTTTTAAAAGAATCATTCTACAGCAGGACAGCAGAACCTGTGGCCCTCCAGATGTTGACAAGCCCAGGTCCAAGCTGTACGGTGACTGATGCAGAGCACAAGAATACACCTGTGGGCCAGAGGACTCCCACCTTTGCTCTAGAAGGGTGACTTAGACTGGAAATCTGCAGAGTGGCAAAAGAAAGGGGCAGCAGCTTTGTTGGAGAGGGTGGCTTCAAAGTTTCTCACTGGAGTTTTACAGTCTGTACAAAAGTGTCAGTATGTAAAGGAAATCAACCCTGACTGCTCATTGGAAGGACAGATGCTGAAGCTGAAGCTCAAATACTTTGGCCACCTAATGCGAAGAGAGGACTCACTGGAAAAGACCCTGATGCTGGGAAAGACTGAAGGCAAAAGGAGAAGGGGACGGCAGAGGATGAGATGGTTAGATAGCATCACCGATGTAACGAACATGAATTTGAGTAAACTCCGGGAGACAGTGGAGGACAGGAAGGCCTGGCGTGCTATGGTCCATAGGGTCACGAAGAGTCGGACACGACTAAACGACTGAACAACAACAAAAATGTATGTTCAAATAGAATAGCAAGAGCTAGGGAGTTACAATAAATGAACAAGAGTTTAAGACAAGTTGGTTTTCTTTTCAGCTCAGTTAGTGCCAGAATCAGAGATTTTTGAGATCAGAATTTACGATTGATAAATCGCAGTGTTTGATAAAATTTAGATTGGGTTCTAAATATTATTAAAAAATCACCCTCTTGATGATCTACTAAAAAATAAACTGAATAAATATGCTATGTATGCTGGTGAAATTAAGAAACTTCACTAGGAAGAAAGAAAAAAATATAATAAATGTCTAAGAAGCTGTAAATCTTTTATTATTTTTAGCTACATTTTTCAAGTGCAATTAAACATCTGTTCAGTATTTCTTTTTCTTATATATCTTTTCTTGTTATTTGGATTTTCAAACTCAAAGTATTCCTGGTATTTAGTTTTAGAAAATGAAATAGTTAAAAAAAAAGATGGAATTTTGAAAAATTACTAGAAAATTTACAGTGACACAAAGGAATTACAATATTTATCTTGCAATCATAACTGTACAAATTACTGTAGTTATACGTATATGAGAACATTTTAAAGCAGCATTAAGTACTAAAAATAGATATAGCCAAGACTGCATCTTATTCTAACAGCTCTATACATGTAGTGTCCAAGCCTCTAACCACAATAAACTTTAATAATGTGTTAAGTTTACTCTTTGGGTGGTATTACATAAGTCAGAGTTCTGCAGTGTGTTTCCCTTATGCAAAAGGGTCAGATTAATCAGTCTACCGTACTGGCATTATATAGAACCAGATGCAAAGGGTAACAGGAAGCCTGAGTAATACAGGAAACACTAGCATGGGTTGCTGAGAAATCCAGCATCTCTCTCAGCAGCAATTTCTCCTACAAACCTTTTGGGTTAAGTAGAAGAAGCTAGTAGAATCTCATCTTCATCTCAGATTTTAAAGATTCCCCAATATGTAAGGATACAGTCAATATGTGTCAGTCCTGCATTAATGTCCAAGTTCAACTTTATCCCATTTTTCAGGAAATAAGGCCTCCCCATATGTACAGAAGCACGGGGAGCATCAACCCCTTTGAGAAGGCTGAGGGGGACTTCGCTGGAATTTGCCTTCAGCTGAACGGTGAATGAATCCTCAAAAGAGCCATCCTCTGTACGGGCCACATAAATGTAGACAAAATACATGCCAGTTTCCAAGATTTCCAGTCCATAGTTACCAGCATCCACTTGCACTGTTGAATCATCGCAGTTGTGTTCCCATTTCCAGCTGATAGATGTCTGGGTTGCTGAAGCAGTGACTGGTGCTTTCATACATAAGTAAGATTGGGGTTGGGGAAATCAAAAGGAAAATACAAAAGTATTTATTTATATAAATAATATAAATATAAATTTATATAATTTAATATAAATTTAATAAAATAAATAAATACATTTATTTATATGCAGCAAAATATTTCAGGGGGTGTGCGTGGCGGCGGCGGCATGCATGGCGGCGGCGGCAGCGGCCTCATGTTTTCCACTAAAACCCGGAAGCGCTGATGGCACGCCGTTGCCATCGCCGCCGCCGCTGTGCACGTCCACTTCCGGGTTTTGTCGCAACACAGTTTGGAAAGCTCTGCACTAGACGAAATAACTATTTTAATTCTCTTCTGAGTAAAACAGTTTTCATTGCAAAAAAAAAAAAAAAAAGAACAGGCTTCTGCAGGATCCTAAAATGTATAATAGAATATTTTCATTTTTAAACACAATACACCACTCTAGGGTGACTAAAGTGTCCCAGTTTTGGAGGGGTATCCCAGGTGCCAGGTCCCATCCTAAAATCAGAAAAATATCCCAGTTGCCAGGAGCATATCTTGGCCAACTGGCCAGCAGCCACAGTGCAAGCAGCAGAAATCTTCCATACTGTACGCTGCAATGTGGGAAACAATCCGTTTACTATTTGTTGTAGGTTTACTAGTAGTGGCACATATTTAAGCTGCAAAACTCTGGAGGACCATTAGATGCAAGCAAAGAGTTAGATTTTTATAGATCTCTGGTGCCATCTACTGGTTATAGCCACCTGCTGCTATAAATTATTGATCTTTTCTATTCCTTAGGGCTGCTGGATCTGGGCTGCCAAGTGCTGAACAAGTACTAAATGGCCACAAAGAGATATAAAACTATGAACTTTTTATGGCCATCTAGTACTTGACCAGATTTTTGCAACCAAGATATGGTAGCTCTGACTTAAGTACTTGAGGCAGAATGGGTGGCTTAGCATGGGAAGCAGCATCTCTTGGTAGGTGCCTGGGTTTTCTTTTATTCTGCAGGTTTGGGGTACTTCCCAGTAGAATGGGAGAGATAGAAGAGAAGATCTATTCCATTCATTTCTTGGCTCATAAATATGGGGTCTATTACTTGTTACTCATTAATTAACTTGGTTTGAACTGGAAATAATTTGGCATGTAACGTAAGAGTACAGTAGGTATAAGAAATATTTGGGATTACAATGAAACTTTATTTTAATAGACTAATTGGGGAAGGGGATGCAGGAGAGCTCTGAAAAGGTGGGTTGTGCTAAGAACTGGTACAATCAAACACTTTCAAAAGTGTTCCTTATGAGGATTTTTGTTGTTTATTCGTTCAGTCGCTTCCGACTCTTCGTGACTTCATGGACCAGCCCACGCCAGAGCTTCCTGTCAGCCGTCACCATCCCCAGCTCCCCCATGGTTGAGTCTGTCACCTCCAGAATATCATCCATCCATCTTGCCCTTGGTCGGCCCCTCTTCCTTTTGCCTTCCACTTTCCCTAGCATCAGCTTCTTCTCCAGGGTATCCTGTCTTCTCATTATGTGGCCAAAGTACTTCAGTTTTGCTTTTAATATCATTCCCTCAAGTGAGCAGTCTGGCTTTATTTCCTGGAGTATAGACTGGTTTGATCTTCTTGCAGTCAAGGCACTCTCAGAATTTTCCTCCAACACCACAGTTCAAAAGCATCTATCTTCCTTCGCTCAGCCTTCCTTATGGTCCAGCTCTCGCAGCCATAGGTTACTACGGGGAATACCATTGCTTTGACTATGCGGACCTTTGTTGTCAGGGTGATGTCTCTGCTCTTAACTATTTTATCGAGATTTGCCATTGCTCTCCTCCCAAGAAGTAGACATCTTCTGATTTCCTGGCTGCAGTCAGCATCTGCAGTAATCTTTGCGCCTAGAAATACAAAGTCTGTCACTGCCTCCACGTTTTCTCCCTCTATTTGCCAGTTATCAATCAAGCTGGTTGCCATAATCTTGGGTTTTTTGAGGTTTAACTGCAACCCAGCTTTTGCACTTTCTTCTTTCACCTTCGTCATAAGGCTCCTCAACTCCTCCTCGCTTTCAGCCATCAAAGTGGTATCATCTGCATATCTAAGATTGTTAATGTTTCTTCCAGCGATTTTAACTCCAGCCTTGGATTCCTCAAGCCCAGCACGTCGCATGATGTGTTCTGCGTACAAGTTGAATAGGTAGGGTGAGAGTATACAGCCCTGCCGTACTCCTTTCCCAATCTTAAACCAGTCCGTTGTTCCGTGGTCTGTTCTTACCGTTGCTACTTGGTCGTTATACAGATTCCTCAGGAGGCAGACAAGATGACTTGGTATCCCCATACCACCAAGAACTTGCCACAATTTGTTATGATCCACACAGTCAAAGGCTTTAGAATAGTCAATAAAACAGAAATAGATGTTTTTCTGAAACTCCCTGGCTTTCTCCATTATCCAGCGGATATTGGCAATTTGGTCTCTAGTTCCTCTGCCTTTTCTAAACCCAGCTTGTACATCTGGCAATTCTCGCTCCATGAATTGCTGGAGTCTCCTTGCAAGATCTTGAGCATTACCTTACTGGCATGTGAAATAAGTGCCACTGTTCGATAGTTTGAACATTCTTTAGTGCTTCCCTTTTTTGGTATGGGGATATAAGTTGATTTTTTCCAATCTGATGGCCATTCTTGTGTTTTCCAAATTTGCTGGCATATGGCATGCATCACCTTGACAGCATCATCTTGCAAGATTTTAAACAGTTCAGCTGGGATACCGTCGTCTCCTGCTGCCTTGTTATTAGCAATGCTTCTTAAGGCCCATTCAACCTCACTCTTCAGGATGTCTGGCTCTAACTCACTGACCACACCATCAAAGCTATCCCCGATATTATTATCCTTCCTATACAGATCTTCCGTATATTCTTGCCACCTTTTCTTGATCTCTTCTGCTTCTGTTAGGTCCTTACCATCTTTGTTTTTGATCATACCCATTTTTGCCTGGAATTTACCTCCGATGTTTCTAATTTTCTGGAAGAGGTCTCTTGTCCTTCCTATTCTATTGTCTTCTTCCACTTCCGCACATTGCTTGTTTAAAAATAATTCCTTATCTCTTCTGGCTAACCTCTGGAATTTTGCATTTAATTGGGCATATCTCCCCCTATCACTGTTGCCTTTTGCTTTCCTTCTTTCTTGGGCTACTTCCAGTGTCTCAGCAGACAGCCATCTTGCCTTCTTGGTTTTCTTTTTCTTTGGGACGTTTTTTGTTGCCACCTCCTGAACAATGTTGCGAACTTCTGTCCATAGTTCTTCCGGGACCCTATCTACTAAATCTAGTCCCTTAAATCTATTCTTCACCTCCACTGCATATTCCTTAGGAATATTAGTGAGCTCATATCTAACTGATCTGTGGGTCTTCCCTATTCTCTTTAGTCTGATTCTAAATTTTGCAATAAGAAGTTCGTGATCTGAACTACAGTCAGCTCCAGGTCTTGTTTTTACCGACTGTATAGATGTCCGCCACCTTTGGCTGCAAAGGATGTAGTCAATCTGATTTCGGTGTCGACCATCTGGTGAAGTCCATGTATAAAGTCGTCTTTTAGGTTGTTGGAAGAGAGTGTTTGTTATGCACAGTGAGTTGTCTTGGCAAAATTCTATCAGCCTATGTCCTGCTTCATTTTGTTCTCCCAGACCATGCTTGCCTGTAATTCCAGGTGTCGTCTGACTACCCACCTTAGCATTCCAGTCTCCTGTAATGAAAATAACATCTCTTTTTGGTGTATTATCTAGTAGGTGCTGCAGATCCTCATAGAACTGATCTACTTCTGCTTCTTCAGCATCTGTGGTTGGGGCGTATATTTGGATCACTGTGATGTTAAATGGCTTACCCTGAATTCGAATTGAGATCATTCTATCGTTTTTTGGATTGTATCCAAGCACTGCTTTAGCCACTTTATTATTAATTATGAAGGCTACTCCATTTCTTCTGTGGTCCTTTTCTCCACAGTAGTAGATCTGGTGGTCATCTGATGTGAAGTGGCCCATTCCAGTCCATTTCAGTTCACTGACACCCAAAATGTCTATATTTAATCTTGACATCTCACCAATAACCACATCCAATTTGCTCTGGCTCATAGATCTTACATTCCAGGTTCCTATGGTGTGTTGATCTTTAGAACATCGGATTCGTCGTTCACCACCAGCACCGTCGGCCGCTAGCCGTCCTTTCGCCTTTGAGCTAGCTGCGTCATCACATCTGGGGCTAGTTGAACGTATCCTCTGTTCCTCCCCAGTAGCATTTTGATCATCTTCCGACCTGGGAGTCCCATCTTCCGATGGTATACCGACATATCTCTGGTTGTACTGATCCATTTAGTTTTCACGGCAAGAATACTGGGGTGGGTTGCCATTACCTTCCCCAGGGATCGTATTTAGTCTGACCTCTCTGCCACAACCTTCCCGTCTTGGGTGTCCCTTCACGGTTTAGCTCATGGTTTCATTGAGGTGCTCAAGCTCCAGCACCATGACAAGGTAACAATCTCCTTTGCTGGAGTTATGAGGATTAGGGGTTTCCTAAAACCAGTTGGGTGACTTTGGGCCAATCACTCTCTCTCAGCCTAGGAAGAAGGCAATGGCAAACCACTTCCAAAAAATCTTGCCCAGAAAATTGCAAGGACTTGTCTAGGTTATTGCCAGGAGTCAAGACTGACTCAAAGGCTCTTTCTCTCTCTCTCGCGCACACACACACACGTTTCTGAAAGTGCCACTTGTGTTTTCAGCGCACAAAGGCTCCTGACAGTATGGTTGCTAATCAGCTACAATTAAGTAATGAGTAGAAGTGGCCTACTGTTGTAGATTCCCTTTTTTATCTTAAAATACAGAAGAGCTAACTTTAAGGCTACCCAGCTGTTATAACTCGATGTCAGGTCTGTAACTGAAAGCTTATGTCAAACCTGGTGAAGCACTGACCTTTATTGCTTTGCTCTAGTCATTGACAGAAGCTATAACATTCATAGACAAAATTCCATATCTTATTTGTTGCTATAAGTAACACAGGGGATTCTGAATATTATTTCTTGGTTTTTCCTAAAGAATGCATGCTCCAGCAAATAAAACATCAATTAATGTCAAGCCCTGCTGAGAGGACTCTGATTAAAAAAAATTAGGAAATCAACTCTCCAGAAGAGGAACAGCTAAAGATCAGAGAATGTCAAACTTTGCAGAGTTTAACTCCATATGAAGTCTGGATATTTTATTATCTGTTTGCAATGCAGTATTTTCCTGCTTCTTTTTTTGTCTCTCAAGAAACAGAACATAAACTTAACAACAGACGTGTATCTTGGTAGTACAGAAATTTAGATTGTAGTATGAGATCTATGAACCAAGAAGAATCTCTCACACTCTGAAGATGTGGGTCTAATGCTCCTATTTTGTCTGTCTGTCTGTCTGTCTGTCTGTCTGTCTGTCTGTCTGTCTGTCTATCTATCTATCTATCTATCTATCTATCTATCTATCAAATTTATCACCGCCCAACTCCCCCAAGGGGACTCTGGGCAGTTTACAACAATATTGAACAGTAGGCAATGCTGTTCTAAGAATGATTTTAGAAAAAATAGTTTACTTTTCAGTTACTTCAACACTCTAGGCTTTATTTTGTGAACGGTGTCAAAATGTCTTAGAAAAATAGACAAAACGTTTCAGGAATAAACTGATAAGCAGATATAGGTACTCACAAGAGCCATGAAACCAGCATGTCTTGAATGTCTGTAGAGGAAAAAAAAATGGGACATTTCATTGCATTGTACCTATTCAGGCACTGGATTTATATGGGCAAAGGTCAGCTTTAAAACCCTAACCTTCCTTACAGAGTTGATACAATGTTAAGATGGTGTTCTACCACTCTGAAAACTTATAACTGAAATGGCTCCTTCATACTTAACTGTGGATATTATATGCTAACCAAAAGGATATTCATTTTTTAAAATATTCTTTGTTATGAATTACAGTTCATAAAAGTGAGTGTCCTTGTGCTCACTCCAAGAATGAATTGGGCTAATCAGAATATCTCCAAAGTTACAGCCCTTTCTTTCTCCATTCCTATTATAATTAAGCACGGGAGCTTGCTTAGGACAGGGAACACACTGTGATTATTATTTGGATTACTACCCCCATTTTTTCAAGCATACCAAGGAATTCTGTAGCTTCACAACAAAACTGCCAAAGTAAGTTGGGTTGGGGGAGTTACACTGCCTTGGAGAATTCTCAAGGATGGAAGTGGGCCTATCTCCATTGGCCCACAAGAATGGGAGGGCTGAAGACTGAGAGGAAGGAAGGATAGATTTTGGCATAAGAACCAGAGGGTAATGGATGGAGCAATGTGGAAGAGAAAAGGAAAGGGAGTTTGCTAAGAGAAAGGGAAAGATGAGACAAAGGACTGGAGTGTGATTTTCCCATTTTCTCTGATGCGCAATTCCTGGGATTATCGATAATCAGCTCTTGAGATCTTTTTCCTCCCACTCTCAAACCCATATACAGGCACACACAACTAGAGAATCCTAAGAAATCTCATACATAATGCCATCTCACACACATCACAGTGGAAAGTCAAGGAATGGAGAAACATCAAGAAGAGCTATCTGCTCTGCATGCCTACAAGCCTGGCCATGATCTGTGAGGATATTTGGAGAGAATTTCTGCCCAGTTTATTTTAAGAGATCAATTAACTTTTTTTTTCTTCCTCCATTCGTCCTCCTCTCTTCCCCATTCCTTTTCTTTTCCCCTTCAATAACAAACTCCCTCCAGGCACAGGATAAATTGTCACTGGCCAGGGGTGGCATTTTATCTATTTTTCTACTTTGTGTGTGTGTGTCGATGAAGGTTCTCAGTCATCCAGGTGGAATTGTCTGTAGCTTGAATCATGTCAACTGGATTTCTATTTTCTCAGTGGAAACGTTTCGCTCCTTATCCAAGAAGCTTCTTCAGTCTGAGCAAAGTTAGTAAGGGAATCGTTAAATATGTTTCTAGGGTGGCTGTGGGACCTTGCACCTGGGGCTAGGTCATGGTTATTTGAGATGTTAATTTCTAAGTCCCTTTATCATCCAAAGGAGGATCGTTAAGATTACCTTGCTGTTGTTGAGATTGCGAAATGGTCTTAATCTTCCTAGGCACAGAAGACAAAGCAGGAAGGAAAATAGGGGAAAGGTTGTGCCTGAGGCCCCCACCTCTATTCAAAGAAGGATTTTCCAAGTTGGCATAAATGGATTCCTTGACCCCTCTTTCAAACCACGTATCTTCCCTGTCTAAAATGTGAACATTAATGTCCTCGAATGAGTGTCCTTTTTCCTTTAGATGAAGGTAAACTGCTGACTCTGGTCCTGTGGTGTTGCTCCTCCTGTATTGGGCCATCCTCCTGTACAAAGGTTGTTTGGTTTCTCCAATGTAGAGCTCAGAGCACTCCTCGCTGCACTGGATTGCATACACTACATTGCTTTTCTTGTGTTTTGGAGTTTGATCTTTGGGGTGTACAAGCCTCTGTCTCAGTGTGTTGGTGGGTTTGAAATATACAGGTATGTGGTGTTTGCCAAATATCCGTTTTATCTTTTCAGACACGCCAGCCATGTAAGGAATGACCAGGTTCTCCCGTTTACTCTGAGTCTCAGCCCTGTCTGTCGCTGTTTTAGGTCTGGTAGACTTAGATTTAGTGAAGGCCCAATTTGGATATCCACAGGCCTTCAGAGCTGTTCTCAGGTGCTGATTTTCATTCTTTTTGGAATCCATGGAGGTGGGGATGGTTTCTGCTCTGCGTGACAATGTCCTGATGACTCCTAGTTTGTGCTGTAGTGGATGGTGGGAGTCAAACATCAGATATTGATCTGTGTGTGTGGGTTTCCTGTAGATCCCTATTTCTAGCTTGCCACCGGTCCCAATGAGGACTTTATAGGTTGTTCCCACTTGGCTGCATGCAGACATAATGGGGAGGGCTCTTCCAGTAAACGCTCTTAAGCAGTGCCTGCTCTCTAGAACAGCATCCCCCCAGGGATCCCTACTGCTCTCACCCTGATGATGTTCAGAAAGTCACTAAAAACTTGGTTATTCTCCCAGGCCTTGAGGCCAAGTGGTGGTTGAGTCCCTGTAGATTGTTTTATTGTTATTTAGAACATGTCTTCTGGGAGCTTATGATCTGTTCTTTTTTTTTTTAGTTCTTAATGTTTAATGTGAGGCACCCAGAATCATCTGGAGTCAGGCAGCCTCTAAATGGGATAAGTAAATAAATAGAATAAAGAAGTATGCCATGGCTTCACACATGAAAAACACCACCCAATCAAGAAAAGGGACTGCAAAAAGAATGCTTCCTCAACGTCTGCCCCACCAATGGCACTCAGTGGGTAAGACTATGCTTATATTGGTGTGGGATTATACTGAAAACATCTTCATAAATGACCTAGGTGAGGGGATTGAAGGGACACTCATCAAATTTTCAGATGACACAAAGCTGGGGAGAAACGTGAACACTTCGGAAGATAGACTCAAGATTCAGAAGCATCTTGATAGACATGAGCATTGGGCCGTATCCAACAAGATGAAGTTCAATGGCAAGAAATGTAAGGTCCTGCACTTAGGCATGAAAAACCAGATGCACAGGTACAAGATAGGCAGTACCTGGCTCAACAGTAGTGCCTATGAGAGGGATCTAGGTGTCCTGGTGGACCACCGCTTAAGTATGAGTCAGCAGTGTGCTGCAGCTGCCAAAAAAGCCAATGCAGTCCTGGGCTGCATCAACAGAGGGATAGTATCAAGGTCATGGGAAGTGATAGTACAGCTCTATGCCGCATGGGTAAGGCCATGCTTGGAATACTGTGTCCAGTTCTGGTCACCACAATACAGAAAAGATACTGAGGCCCTAGAAAGAGTGCAGAGAAGAGCAACAAAGGTGATAAGGGGTCTGGAGGCTAAATCCTATGAAGAACAGCTAAAGGAACTAGGTATGTTTAGCTTAATGAAGAGAAGACTGAGGGGAGACAGGATAGCAGTCTTCTAATACTTGAAGGGCTGGCGCAGGGAAGAGGGCATTGATTTATTCTCCATAGCACCTGAGGGTAGGACAAGAAGCAATGGGTGGAAGCTTGTCATAAGGAGGAATTTCCTGACAGTGAGAACTATGTATTAAGCAGTGGAACAGCTTGCTGTTGGAAATATGGGGTTTCAACCAAGCCTGTCTCACACGAACACAAAGGAGGGGCGGCTCTGCTGCAACCTAGCTTTGCTGCTTTGTGTGGGAGCGGCTTGAACCCCGATTTCCTGTTCCTCTTCTCTTTCTCCTCGGGGCCTGCACAAGGCATGAGGGGAATTCTTCCCTCCTCATGGCTTCCTTACTTCCATTCAGGTGGTCTGCATTAGAAGAATGTAGGCTTCGTCAGAACTTTCTTGCTCACATGCACTGGGCCGTTTCTACCATGGAACTGATTTGTATCGAGAACTGCAATAAACTGTAAGCTACCTTTTTTTTTCTTTAACACTAACTAATGTGTTAAGTGTCTTTATTTCTCTGAACTATAAAATAAGCCTTTGTGCAAGTTGCTGGGCGCTTCTGCTCTGCTATAACTAATTAAAACTGTGTGGGTTTCTGTTATTAACGTTTCAGAATCCCTACACTTGCCCCCCAGAGTTGTGGGTGTTCCATCGCTGAAGGTTTTCAAGAAAAGATTGGACAACCATTTGCCTGAGATGGTATGAGGATTCCTGCCTTAGGCTTAGGCAGGGGGTTGGACTAGAAGTCCTCCAAGGTCCCTTCCAACCCTATGATTCTATGAAATAAGGTTTAGAATTTATAAGTTGTATGTGGTATCAAAGCTTGCTAATTAATATCTTGTGCATTATTGCCTTATTTTACTTCCTTGGAGAAGCTATAATTCTTTGTCTTAACTTCTTACTACAAAAAGAAGTAAAATTCTGTTCACTAATGAAGTTTGTCTCATGATTTTTTTCTCTGTGTGAGCATTAACTATCGCATACATTGAAGCCAGTAGAAACCAACACCCATCAAGTCCCACAGTCAGCTTCTACCCTGAAACATACTGTCTGCTGTGCGACTTATCCACGGAATACCCTGGTCCTCAGTCATCACTTCAAGTGGGGATTGAGAAGAAGTGTATCATTAGACCTTAACCTGACAGGATGCAGTCACTGATGTGGCCCTTTCTGAGATCTGCCTTCCTGAGTTCCAGGTTCTTCACCAGCCTCAATGTCAGGGCCAGAGAGGAGGGGTAGCATTATTCTTTAAAGAGACCTTTTCTGCAACCAGGAACCCTGCTCCAAAGATTGTATGGTGCAAATGCTATACGTTAAGCATGCAAACCGCCCTGCTACCTAGTGGAATCCTTCCCCAAGCTCCTTGTTCTGGTCCTGAGGCTAGTATTGGAGTTTCCTTGGCTACTGGTGCTGAGTTGACCTCAAACTCCATGCCTTAAGGGTTGGTTTAAATAGAACTCAAAGATTCATGGACTCCATGTCCACTAGGGCCTTGTGGGAACATGATCTTGGGCCCAATACATGTAGGCAGACACAACTTAATCTTGCTTTTATTTTGGAGCAAATGTTTAGAGATGGAAGGCATTTCAATCAGCCCTTTGCCCTGGTCATATTACTCCCTGGCCAAATAAAATTAACTGCCACCCATGACCTCCAAACCTTCATCCAACTTCAACCCTCTTAATATGGAGTTCCTTGGAGAATCTATTAACAATGTGTTCCCACTTCTGTATGGTAAGGAGAATGTCAATATTATGGAACTCTTTGCCCTCTGAAATTTGATCAGCTACCTTACTAGGCTTTAGAAAATTAATTTATTTTAATTTAAATGTAGAAAACAAAATTATTAAGTGGGCTTTTGATCCTTAAATAAAGCCATCTTTTTTCTTGTTATTTGGTTTGTTGTTTCTACTATTTTTATTTTATGGTTTTAATTTTTAATGGCTTTTCACAATTGTATAATTTGCATTGTTCATGGATTTTTTTTGGAATGATTGTAATCTGGCAAGAGTCTCTCAATCAGGGCCGCAACTGGGGGGGGGGGGCAAGCGGCCCTGGGCGCCGCGCTGGGGGTGTGTGCCAAAATGACAAAATAGTATTTGTATACTGACTGTTTCCTGGCACTTGAATACCATGTGTCGTGTTGACAGCGATCGCCGGTAGGGCGCAGCATGCAACGGCGGGGGACTGTCCCTGCTGGCGGTGATTGGCTGCGGGGCAGCATGGAGACAGGCTGGACAGCCTGCCCAAGGAGGCCGAGCAGCTCTCACGCACGCTCGCCATTGGCCGAGGCCGCAGCCAATCCACATCCACCAAGCACCGCCCTCAATCCCAGCTTGCTTCTGGGCAGGTGCGCCCCGGTAGCCGAGCCGAGCATTTCTGCAGAGGCGCCTCTTCCCGCCTGCTGTGCTTGATTCACCGGTGCTCGCCGCGGAGGGAGGGAGGCGCAGGATGGTCCCGTCACTCTGATGCTCCAGGGGGGGCGCTGCCATTGCCCAGAGCAGCCCCCGAGCCACTGGGCTGCACGGTGCGCCAGCGGGGGCACTTCTGGGGGTAAGGCGGCATCTCTCGGCTGCACCGGGGCTACCCGTGGCACCCTCCCCTGCCCCATCCATGCCGGCTAGCGGGAGCCCCGGTGCCCCAGGGGATGGGGAGGGTCCCCTTCCTCCCCCACATCCCGCCGTGCTGCTGTTCCCTGCGGGGGACGAGGGACTCGACCCTGCGGAGGGGCACGGAATCCATGGGGGGGTGCGGAATCCATGTTTGCCCTGGGTGACACAGACCCTAGTTGCGGGCCTGCTCTCAATTGCTGCAGGTAAAAAAAATCAAACACAAAAATAAAGTTGAAGTATTCCTAAAATTAAGACAGTTAAACATGAATTGGATTGACTGAATCTACAGAAAACAAAGTTTCTAAATCAAATTCTATTTCTAGTGATTTCCTGGACACAGCCATATATTTTCTTGGTGACAATATGGAAGTGGTTTGCCATTAACTTTCTCCAGGTTGTTTCTTCAACTTCCTATTCTAACTTCTAGCCTTGGAATTCAATTGAAGTTTCCCACCCAAGTCCTAACCCAGCCTAATCCTGAGCCCAGACAAGACAACCAGGTGTTGCTACCTACTTGTAGCTAGTCTGCTTCTGCCACTATGATCATTGGCGATCACTCGTAGCCGAGTAAGATTGTCTTCCAAAGGTAAAATTTTAACAGTGGATCCGTAAGTGGCTATAAAGGCCAATTCTGGATCCGCACAACCTCCCACAATGAGGGCATAGGTTTCCGGGTGGGAGACGGTCATGATGAGGGTTTGCCTGACGTGCCTTCCTTTTAGCTCTTTTCTCCCTTTCGCCCTGTACTCGTGCTTCTTCAAAGTCCATAGCGCCATTAATAAAGGCTGACCTCCAATTGAAACGCTCATGAGTTAGGGCTTCCCAGTTCTCAATGCTGATATTACATTTTTTTAAATTAGCTTTGAGAGTATCTTTGAATCTCTTTTGCTGTCCACCAATATTCCGTTTTCCATTCTTAAGTTGGGAGTAAAGTAGCTGCTTTGGAAGACGATGGTCAGGCATTCGAACAACATGACCGGTCCAGCGAAGTTGATGTTGGATGATCATTGTTTTCAATGCTGGTGGTTTTCGCTTCTTCTAATACGCTAACATTAGTCCGCCTATCTTCCCAAGTAATTTGCAGAATTTTTCGGAGGCAGCGTTGATGGAATCTTTCAAGAAGTTGGAGGTGGCGTTTGTAGAGGGTCCATGTTTCACAGGCGTACAGAAGGGTTGGTAGTACAATGGCTTTGTAAACAAGCATTTTGGTCTCCCTGCGAATGTCCCGATCCTCAAACACTCTACGCTTCATTCGGGAGAAAGCTACACTTTCTGAGCAGAGTGGATCCTAAATAGGGCTGCTCAGTCATGGATACAGCTGCCGAACTACTCAACTGCCTCGATCCTTGAGTCAGGGCGACTGAATCCGTATCCACCGCCCATGTGCTGATCCGTGACTAGGAGCTTCCGGATTTCACAGTCCTGCCCCCGTTGCCATTCGTCAATCGCCATGGGACTTTTGGTTGTTTTGGGTTTGGTGTGGTTGGAAGACACCTGTGCGTGAATTTGTTTTATGTGTGGAGATCGGTGCACAACGATCAGCACACAACCTTCACAGAAAAAGGCTCTAATCCAATGGCATGGATACCATGACGATTGGTGACCTTTTGTCTGCTGCAGCCTTCATCCACCTTCGCAGCTGATGTAACAATAGACCTTGTTATCTTCCGCCTGTTCTGCCGTTGAGGACTTTCTTGGATCGTTCTTTGTCTGGTTCCTCCCCCTGGACCTTACCGCCATGGGTGACCCTACCAGGAGTACATGACTCCCAACGGCTTCGCTCACAGGGTTCATTGAGAACACACAAGCCCACTCACCACAACAAGGTGACGATCCAGCGAGTGAGGCCACTATGATATAGTACAATAAACTGCATGGAATTTTGCTAATGGTCAGTGTAACAGATCAGTTTGACTAGCATCTCTTGTGCAAGCCTTGTTTCAGCTTCTATATCCATATCCAACTTTTAATTAAAGGTAAACCATTTCATATGGCATATATAGCAGTGCTCAGGTACATATCTATTCCATTTGACTGTCTTATTTTCCACTTTATCCTCTAAATAATCCTGTCAGGTAGGTTAAACTGAAAGCATGACTGACCATGTCATGACTGACCTTGCTCAGTGACTTCATGGCTGAACTGGGATGTGAATATGGGCCTTTCTGGTCCTAGTCCTGGAAGTGAATTGCTACAACACCCTGGCTCTCGCTTGACATTTCATTGGACCAAGTACTGTTTACATACTGTAGATTTTACTAAAAGTTGAGTTATGGATTAGAGCAAGAACAGACAAGGAGTTATATTTAAATAAGCAAAGCAAAGTACTGAAGATTGATGGAATGGTGATTTAGGGTTAATTTGAAGAAGGCACCAGAAACATTATGCCTTCAATAACTGCTGGGAACAGAGCAGATAATAAACTTGCAAACTGGGTTCAAATTGTCTATGAAGGTTCTCAGTCATCCAGGTGGAATTGTCTGTAGCTTGAATCATGTCAACTGGATTTCTATTTTCTCAGTGGAAACGTTTCGCTCCTTATCCAAGGAGCTTCTTCAGTCTGAGCAAAGTTGGTAAGGGAACCTAGAAACATATTTAGGATTCCCTTACCAACTTTGCTCAGACTGAAGAAGCTCCTTGGATAAGGAGCGAAACGTTTCCACTGAGAAAATAGAAATCCAGTTGACATGATTCAAGCTACAGACATGGGTTCAAATTGCTTTCCCTTTATGTATTGTGTGCGGTATCACACAATGGATAGAAAGTGGAGAATGGTACACAGCAGGAGGTGCTTGTAACCTAATAGATAAGGCACCAGCTTAGCTCATATTTCCCTTAGCAACAGCAAGTGCCCACCCTTGGGTATTAGTGCCCACCTTTGGGGAGTGTTTTGCCCACCCAGGGGTGTGAATAATTATTGCATACCAATGAAATTGTATTTGCTTATGATGTAATGGTTTTCTGATAGTAACTGTTTAAAACCTGATGCCTTAGAATTTCTTTTTCGGTGCTTGCCTTGAAAGCCAATTTCCAAGTGCCATTATCCTGGAAGGCAGAGCTTTCCAAACTGTGTGTTGCGACACGTTAGTGTGTCGGCTGCAGTGTCTGGGTGTGTCGTGGCTGCTGCTGTCTCCGAGCCCTGCCAGGATTCCGCACAGGTCCTAGTGCCTGCCTTGTGCCCTGCTGCCTCCAAACCTGCCCTGCTGTAAGAGTGTGTTGTGAAATGATGCATGTCTAAAAAGTGTGTCACCAACATGAAAAGTTTGGAAAGCTCTGCTGTAAGGAATAAAGCTATAAAAGAGATTTCTGCCTTGCGTGTTAATTGGCGAAGCATGCCAGGTTTAAAGAATCCAGAGTTCCTGGGGCAACAGATAACTATCAAATGGGAAAAACAAGAAATTTATTTAAGAAAATTATAGAAATGAAGGGAAACATCCATTGCAGAAAAAAAGATACCATGGAGAGATAGTGTGACTGTAAGCAAGAACTGTTTTTAACAGGTAGAGGTTTTTAAAAGACTGTTTTAAACTGTTTTTAAAAAGTAGAGGTTGGATCACTGAAATAGAGCCAGACATTTTGGAAAGTGTAGTTAAATGGACTCTAAAAATATTACTGACAACAAAGTTATAGCAGTTGATGAAATATCAGATGAGATGTCTAAAACCTTGCAAAATGAGGCAGTTAAAGTACTATTGTACTTTGTAAGCAGATATGGAAGGGATCAAAGGACAAGAAAAAAAATCAATCTATATTCCAGTATCAAAAAAGGCACCGCTAAGGAATGTTCAAACTACTGATTGCACTTAACATGCTACAATTATTTATTTGTTTATCTGTTTATTTATAACATTTATATAGCCGCCCATCTTATACCGAACTCTGGGCAGCTCCCAATTTGAGATTATATTAAGATGTTTAATGTTTAGAGCGCTGGGAGCCGAGGGAAAGTCAGCTTTGCCCAAGCCATGGTTCGGAGCCTTCAAATGGACACTGGGTTAATCGTTTTAGGAAATTTCTTGTTAACTACTTTTTGGATATTAAGAACCTTCGGCAAGACAAGTTTTATTACACCGTGTGATTCTCCTTCAATCCTCAGTGAAAGAAGTTTCATGTAAGTTTAAAACTTAATTTTTTTAAATTCTGAAACAAACGGCAAAGGGGTGATTAGAACATTAACTTTGGAAAGTTTTAAATGGACTAAGGGGCCAGGTGGATTGGAAATATGATTTTGAAACTAATTATTACTAATTATGTGGGTTGTTTAAAATCTTATTAAAAATATATGAATATTTTGAATCGAAGTGTAAGAAACCCTCCCACGGGAAAATGTGGATTAGAGAAAAACATGATAAGAGGAGACTTTGAAGGCTGGACACTAGAGGCAACCAGAAAGAGCTAAAGATTATAATTAAAGGAGAAGAGACCCACTAATACAGAATGGAGAAAAGAATTAAAAATAATTCTTTGGAAGAATTCAAAGATATTTGGTAACAATGCACTCAGAAATTTCTCTTAAGTTTGTCTGCTACCATAAAAATGGGTTTAAAAGAGGAGATAGAAGAGGATACAACTGAGAACCAGGCTGCTTTGGATATGGATTTAAAAACGAGAAGATACAAGAATGATGTGGAAAAAGCTGTTACACAGGACTTACAAATGAAACCGGATGATTTCTCAATAACTAAAAGGGATATACAAATAATACATCAGAAGAGTGACTTGGACAACATTCCCATCTTGGACTTACAAAAGAGATGTGTTATACTTACAGAGGAGTTCCTGAAAAAAGACAAAGAGAAAATGAAAAGAAATCAGCTTTTGAGACACTATTTAAAGGGAATAAACATCAAGATCTTTAAAAGCAAAAAGAAGGAATATAAAGGAATAAAAATTCAGTTTATTTGATCAGGGTTAAAAATATATATGATGTTCTTTCTAGTAGCTGGAAAAGGCAAGGAGATTCTAAAAAGATTCTTTTCTGAATTGATTATACAAGGGCTTTTGACTATGTAGATGACAACAAACTGGATAGCTCTTTAAAAACTGGGTATACTGAGGTACCTCATCTGCCTATTGAAGAAATTAGAAGATGATAATCTTCTAATTTCTTCAATAGGCAGATGAGGTACCTCAGTATACCCAGTTTTTAAAGAGCTATCCACAGTTTTTTTTTAAAGAGCTATCCACAGAAGAACCAATGGTTAGAACAGGATATACAGCAACTAAATCATTCAAAACTGGGAAAGGGGTATATCAAAATCAAAGGTAAGAAGAAACAAAAATGGGTGTGTACTATAGGCCAACCAACTAAACAGAAGATATAGGTGAAATCTTCACAAATCATATGCCTGAGTTATCTAGGAATATGTTGAATACCTAGCTCCTTTGAATGAATTTAAGTCTCTGGGATTCGATGGATTATGTATAACGTATCCCAGGTACTAAGGAAACTGATCTCAGAACCCCTGACTATAACCTTTAAGGATTTTTGGAGAAGTGGGGAAGTGCAAGAAGATGGAAGAAGACTGTTCCCATCTTTAAAAAGGTTAGGGTGACCATACGTCCTGTTTTGAATGGGACAGTCCCGTTATTTTAGCATTTTTCAACCGTCCCATCGTTTTGATCAAAATCTCAATTTTGTCCCTTTTTTAAACCCGGCGGGAAGGAGGACGGGAAGACAGGAAGGAGGACTGGAGCCGGACTTGCCATTGGAGGCAGCCCGGAAGAGGCCCTATCAGCGTGGCAACTGGAAGCGCAGTTGCCACGTGCGAGCCCAGCAGCAGACACAGCACCACAGTCCAGGTTCCTGCCTCCTTACCTGATCCTGAGATTGTCTGCCCAGCAGTGGTGAGGCCAGGAAAAGCAGGCATGGGAAGGTTGTGGAAAGAGGGTGCGTGTGTGCGTGTGCGCACGCGCAGATTACTTGCTTAGTGTAATCGCGCGCACACACACACACACACGCACCCCACAACCTCTTTCTCCAGCCTCCCCATGACCAAATGCACCCGCACCTGTTGCAGGGAGGCTGGAGAAAAAGGGTGTGGGGTGCATGCGTGCGTGTGTGTGTGTGTGTGTGCGCGTGCGCGGATTACTTGCTCAGCGTAATCGCACACACACACACGCACGCACCCCACACCCTCTTTCTCCAGCCTCCCCATGACCAAATGCACCTGCACCTGTTGCAGGGAGGCTGGAGAAAGAGGGTATGGTGTGTGTGTGTGTGTGTGTGTGCATCTGATCGGGCTTGGCCAAGGGAGGAGAGTTGTCGGGCCGCTGAGCAGGAGAAGCAGGAGCCGGCCACCCTGGGGAGCTTCAGCGGGCAGCAAGGGGCGGAGTGGTCGACAACTCTCCTCCCTCGGCCAAGCCCGATCAGATGCACACACACACACGCACCCCACACCCTCTTTCTCCAGCCTCCCTGCAACAGGTGTGGGTGCATTTGGTCATAAGGAGGCTGGAGAAAGAGGGTGTGGGGTGCGCGTGTGTGTGTGTGCGCACATCTGATCGGGCTTGGCCAAGGGAGGAGAGTTGTCGGGCCCAGGAGAAGCAGGAGCCGGCCACCCTGGGGAGCTTCAGCGGGCAGCAAGGGGAGGAGTGGTGTGGCTGAAGCTGCCGAGCGCAGCCGGCTCCTCCTGCTTCTCCTGCTCTGCGGCGGTGGCAGAAGCAGCGACTCTCCTCCCTCCCTTGGCCAAGCCCGAGGGGGATGGGGCAGTGGTGGGCCTCCATCCCCTCCATCCCCACCCCTTGTTCCCCAGCCGATGACGGTGCTGTGTGCACAGTGTGTGTACTCTGGCCTCCCCCAAACACACCAGCTCTGCCGCACCATTTACTGCTAGAAGAAAAAAAAAAACCTTTAAAAATCGGGGGGGGGGAATTAAAATCCAAGCCAATCATGCTGATGGGGGCGGGGTTTGCAGGCAGGAGCCAATCATGTGGGGCGGGGGCGGGGTTTGCAGGTGGGAGCCAATTGCGTGGACTGGGGGGCAGGGTTTGGAGGCCGGCATGGTGGCATAAGACCCTGTCCCATTTTGCCATCCCAAAAGTCCCGTTTTTGTCTGAAGGAAATATGGTCAGCCTAAAAAAGGTGAAAAAACGTGGACCCAGGAAACCACAGACTGGCCAGCTTGACAATTGTATCTAGGAAGATCCTAGAAAAGATCATCAAGCAGTGGGACAAGATGATGCCAGCATGGGTTTGTTAAAAACAGGTCATGCTGGACAAATCTTATTGCTTTTTTTGACAAAATGACTAATTAGTAGACCAAGGGAATGTTGTGGATATAGTACACTTAGACATCAGTAAGGCATTTGATAAAGTTAACCATCGCCGCCTTCTTGACAAAATGGAATAAGGTGGGATGGATGGTCTCACTAGCAGGTGGATTCACAGCTGTTTGAGCAACTATACCCAATGTGTGGTCCTTATGTCATAAAATCCACTTTAATGAGTATAACTTACTCCATGTAAAGTTTCAACAATGGTTCTTTTATTCTTGTGTTATTCAGACAGAATAACAGGATCTAGGGAGTTTCAGAGAAGCAATGATTTGTTTATTGCTTATCTGTTACACAACCTTTCCAGGTCTGTACATAATAAGCATTCCAGGTCTTTTTTTTTTTTTTACCAGCAATTTCGCCCCCCTTGTTTTGCAGCAGGAGTCCAGCATTGGCTGGTATGGACTCTTGGACAGAGAGAGAAAAAAAAAAGGAGGGGTGGTAAAACTGTATATGGATTATAAAGGGAAGTTAATTGAATTTCATTTGTCCCTCAACATGGCAAATGAAGTTATTGAGAAATTAATTGGCATTAAAGTTTTTGGTAATTGAATAGTATAATGTTGCTTTTATCTAAACAAGAAATGATTTCTACTCCTGGCGTTTGGTCAAATGAAAACGGGAAGGAGGGGCGAAACAGCAGTTTTTTTTTACTAACAGAAGTGAGAGAGGACTTTGGATTTCCTTACGGATCTTTATTCTGCACTTAGTGAAGGCAGCAGAGCAGACTCTGTCATTCAATGGGAATTTGTATTTTGCTAATATTGGAAACTAACCTTTTGTCTCCTGGAACTTTAGCCAGGGAGCTGATTCTAGTTTTCCAGTGGCTAATGATAAAACTGTTAATGCTTTTGCCCCAAGGTTGCTGCATTCAGCCCTGCCCTGTCAGGGTATGGAGACATGCATTATTGTACTAATGTTAATCTTTGATGATTTATTTTTATTGCAGAAGTGTTCAACTGACTTGCAAACATTTTTAGGAGTCCTATGGTCAGAAAGGACATGAATTTTGCCTCACACCATGGGTGATAAGATACAAAATTTTCCCTTCCCCAGAAGGTGAAGGAATTGCAGCAATTCTGAAAAGTGCTGGGATCTTCCTACACTTAGCACAAACACTTTGCTCCTTATACAAACTCGTAAATAAAAGGATAGTGATTCCAAAAGAAGAAAAATAAAGAGTTTAGTTCAGTGCAAATCTCTACTTTGATAAAATAAAAATGTATTTATACAAAAATTATGCTAAATTTATCAACATTAAGCATTGAGCAGATGGTGATTTGGAATCCAGTCACATTTTTGGAAAAGTTTGATAATGAGCACACTCTTCCAACAGCCCCTCTAGAAACTATTAAATGGTTGGGGGAGGCAGTTGGTGAAGTGAGTAACTGCATTAGGGCAAGGGTCGGAAATGGCGGCTCGCGAGCCAGATGTGGCTCTTTGGCCCCTTGAGTGTGGCTCTTCCGCAGCTGAACTCACCTCCGCCCCTTCCACGCGATTGGCCCCCGCCCGCAAACCCCGCCCCCTGGCTCTCACACTGAGCGAGGCCCGGCGCAGCAGGGAGGCGCTGCTGGCCCGGGACGCGGCGCCGTCGGAGGCGGCGCAGGAGCGGCCGCAGGGGCTGCTGCGGCTGGAGATGGCGCTGCTCCGCGGCATCCAGGTGCTGGGCGAGGGCACGGGCCCGGGACGCGAGCGGCAGGGCGGCGCAGGGCAAAGAGCCGCCTGCTCTCCCCTTGGCCGCCTCCGGTCCGAGCCTGGCTCGGCTGCCCCGGCCGCCGCAGGGCTCGGGTTAGCGGGGGGAGAGGACGCCGAACGGCGGGGTGGGGGGATTGATGGGGCGGGAGAGTGCACCCGGAGGGCCTCCCGCGGCCGCTTCTCCAAGGCGGGTTACAGAGCGCGGGCTGCGCCCACAGGAACGCCTGGTCCCTCTGCTCCCTCCAGCTCCGCCACCAGCCCCAGCAGCGCCGCCCGCCCCGTCCTGCCGCCCGGCAAACCTCCGCCGGCTCCGTCCCCCCGCCGCCACCGCCACCGCCCCGGCCAGGCCCCCTGCGCCGCCCTGCCACTCGCGTCCCGGGCCTGCGCCCTCGCCCAGCACCTGGATGCCACGGAGCAGCGCCATCTCCAGCCGCAGCAGCCCCTGAAGCCGCTCCTGCGCTGCCTCCGACAGCGCCGCGTCCCGGGCCAGCAGCGCCTCCCTGCTGCGCCGCGCCTCGCAGAGACGGGCCTGAAGGGGCGCAGAGGCCGGAGAGGGAGCCCCTCCATCTCCCCTTCTCTCCCTGCCTTGCCCGCCCGCAGGGAAGGAGGCGCGGGTCCCGCCCGGTGAAGAGGGCGCAGCCTTCCGCCCTCCCGCGCCCCAGGTTTTGTTGCCCGCGGCAACCGCTCTAGGAGCCAGCCAACCTCCACCACTGGTTCCCAGCGCTTCCCCTTGGACGGGGAGTTCCCTCCCGCCGCCCCCTCGGAGAGACGGGCCTGAAGGGGCGCAGAGGCCGGAGAGGGAGACCCTCCATCTCCCCTTCTCTCCCTGCCTCGCCCGCCCGCAGGGAAGGAGGCGCGGGTCCCGCCCGGTGGAGAGGGCGCAGCCTTCCACTCTCCCGCGCCCCAGGTTTTGTTGCCCGCGGCAGCCGCTCTAGGAGCCGGCCAACCTCCGCCGCTGGTTCCCAGTGCTTCCCCTTGGACGGGGAGTTCCCTCCCGCTGCCCCCCTCGGAGAGACGGGCCTGAAGGGGCGCAGAGGCCGGAGAGGGAGCCCCTCCCTCTCCCCTTCTCTCCCTGCCTCGCCCGCCCGCAGGGAAGGAGGCGCAGGTCCCGCCCGGTGGAGAGGGCGCAGCCTTCCGCTCTGCCCGGGAACGCCGTGGCACCCAGCAGAGCCCTCTGCACATGCTCTACGACGCTCCCTCCTTCCCGCCGCCTCTCCTGAGCTGAGCTCCGCAACCGCCTGGGCGTGCGTGCATGAGGGAAGCCGCCATCAAGGGCTTCCTCGCCGAGTTAGTCCGCTGCCTGCAGGGAGGGAGGCGGGGGGGACAGGGCTGGGCGCTGGGGCGGGGGCAGGGGCCGCGGACAGCAGGCCAAAGGGAGATGCCAGGGCGACTGTAGTGACCGGAGGCGGCCAAGGGGAGAGCAGGCGGCTCTTCGCCCTCGGCGCGCCGCGGGGCCAGACGAGCCTCCGGCTGCTGCTTCCTGCGCCCGTGGCCTCTTTGCTGCCGTCGCCGCCCGCCTCGCCTCTGCCGCTCTCCGCTTCTCCGCAAAGCTCCTGGTTGATCTTAATGTTTCCTTTTCCTCCCCTTCAATATGTTCCAGCAAGCGAGGTGGAAGCGGAGAGCGGCAGAGGCGGGCAGCGGCAGCAGCAGAGGCCACGGGTGCAGGAAGCAGCAGCCGGAGGCCGCCTCACCTCTGCCGCTCTCCGCTTCCACCTCGCTTGCTGGAACGTATTGAAGGGGAGGAAAAGGAAACATCAAGATCAACCAGGAGCTTTGCGGAGAGCGGCAGAGGCGAGGCGGCCTCCGGCTGCTGCTTCCTGCGCCCGTGGCCTCTTTGCTGCCGCCCTGAGGGGACCCACCTGGCGGCGGCGGCAGCTCCCCTGAAGCGGGGGAGGGGCCGCGTTTCCTCTTCCTCTCCGCTAGTGAGCGTGCAGCCGGGCCTCCGGATGCAGAGCCCCCCCACGGCTCTTCCTGTGGCGCCTGAACGTCCGGGTAAACGGCGGGGGAGATGCCCTTTGCAGCGACGGGCGCGGGGCGAGTGGCACGCCCCTTTGCAGACGCCCCGGGGAGAAGCGGTAGGCGAGACCTTGCAAGCGTGGCGGGGAGAGGGGAGCCCTTCTCAGCCCTTTTGCACGCGCACACACGCCCGCTCCCCTTTTGCACGCGTTGCTGCAGGTGCGCGGGGGGAGGTCTTCTCCAGAAGCGGCTGAACCACATCTCCCAGCAGCCCCAGGCGGGTGGTCAGGGCCGAGAACTGGAGCGGAGCAACAGCCCAGCGCAGCTGAGCGAGGCCCCGCACCGGTGTTTTTGGAGCGCATTTCCACAGCCCAGCGCTCAGCTGCGTGCGGAAGCGCTCCAAAAAGACTGACACGGGGCCTCGCTCAGCTGCGCGCGGAAGCGCTCCAAAAATACCAGCGCGGGGCCTCGCTCAGCTGGGAAGAAAGAGCGGCAGGCAGAAATCTCTCTGTTTCTCTCAGAATGAACCAGGCTTGTGGCCGATGGAGCAAAATTCAGGCGCTGGTAAGCGGAGGAGCAATATCAACTTCTGCTGTTGCTCCATCGGCCGCAAGCCTGGTTCATTTGCCCCACGACAAAGGGAAACCTGCCCGGAGGGGTCATCAGGAGCACAGGATCCGGCCCCAGCCCAGCCCGGCCCGCAGCTTCGGCGCCCTCCCCTCGCCATCGCGAAAGTCCCAGGCGACGGCGGGGACATGTTCGACCTGCTCGTGCAGCACGGGGCGGCCGCCCCCGGAGACTCCGCGGCCCCCCGGCTGCCAGAGAGGAGGAGAGGCGGTGGAAGAGCTGCAGCCGGGGGGCCGCGGAGTCTCCGGGGGCGGCCGCCCCATGCTGCACGAGCAGGTCGAACATGCCCCCGCCGTCGCCTGGGACTTTCGCGATGGCGAGGGGAGGGCGCCGAAGCTGCGGGCCGGGCTGGGCTGGGGCCGGATCCTGTGCTCCTGATGACCCCTCCGGGCAGGTTTCCCTTTGCCCCACGATATTCTGGGTAGCGGAGGGTGGCAGCTGTTTCCCCGCCACTCCCGGTGGGGCGGCCGGGCCGGGTTCGCGGAGCCGCTGGCTGCGCGGAGCCGCTGGCTGCACCCCCTCCCTCCGTGAGCCCCCCGCCCCCTTCCATGCGATTGGCTCCCGCCCGCAAACCCCGCCCCCTTCCACGCGATTGGCTCCCGCCCACAAAACCCGCCCCCTTCTATGCGATTGGCTCCCGCCCGCAAAACCCGCCCCCTTCCACGCGATTGGCTCCCGCACGCAAACCCCGCCCCCTGGCTCTCGAGCACTTCAAAATGTGCACGAGCATGTCAAAATGGCTCCCGGCAAAAAAAGTTTGCCGACCCCTGCATTAGGGGATTTTTGCCCTCCCCTTTCTTTTTGCAAATGATTTGAAAATCCTTGAAGCCTACTTTTATATTTATAGATTGATTATATTGATAAGCCCCTGTAACGCAGAGAGGGAATAAATGTTTGTTGATAGCATACCCTATTAGTAGATTGGGGATGAGTCCATATGAAATTTTGTTTGGTACACAGATGGAACTGGGATTTCCATCATTATGGGTCCAAGGTGAAATGGAACAACAATGGTTTAATGTGTTAAAAGATAGAGAAGAAACCCGAGAGACTGTACAACAAGAAATTGAAAAGAAACATAAAGGATTGGTAAATACTGTTGAATGTTTACCTATAGGATCTCAAGTTATGTACAGAAGTTTGGGGAAAAAGGAACACACTTTGGCACCACGATACAAAGGACCTTTTGTTATTCTGAAATGTGTTCCACCAGTAAGTTATCTTTTAAGTAATCAAAAATGGGTGCACCGTAGTCAAATTAAACCTGTTTCTGATGATGCACATAAAGGTAAAGGTAAAGGTACCCCCCGCACATTTGTGCAGTCGTGTCCGACTCTAGGGGCCGGTGCTCATCTCCGTTTGCTAGCCGAAGAGCCAGCGTTGTCCGAAGACGCTTCCGCGGTCATGTGGCCGCATGACACGTGCGGAACACTGTTACCTTCCCACCGAAGTGGTACCTATTAATCTACTTGCATTTGCATGCTTTCGAATTGCTAGGTTGGCAAGAGCTGGAGCTAGTGTGGGAGCTCACTCCGCATGCAGGGCTACGGATTCGAACCTCCGAACTTGCAATCTTCCGATCGACAAGCCTGGCGTCTTACCCGCTGAGCCACCACGCCCCTTGATGATGCACATGCGCATGCGTAATTCTTCTTTTCTTTTAGGAGCTGAAACCAGATGTTTATTCCAGAAATATACATTGATTTATCCATAAACTCATCTATGAGATATTTTTTTTGTTATATAATAATTATTTGTAATGTTTAACAGGAAAAGATTGATTTTATAGGAAGTGAACCCAGACCGGTATCCATCACAGTAATTCCTATTAGGATCCCAGGGGATCCCAGAAGAAGAACCAAAGTTTTGGTGATAACACAGAAAAGAAATAAGAATGGAAAGTTGCAAATAATACCAGTAATAACTTCTGAAGTTCTACCCATGAACATAGAGAATATTGATTTACAAACCGTGAGATTTTTGTAATATTTTATCATTTAACCATTATATATATACTTTATTTGAATTTTGTTCTACACTGATTTTAATTTTCTTGTTTGATCTATTTTCTAACTAATATGGCTTTGCATAAACTAACAACAATATATGGGTTATTAATAGTTATATTATGGATCTATCCTAGTTATAATAAGAAATGGGAAACAAATTATTGGTATAAGGTTATATCATTTGTCCAAAAAGCCACAAATATGACTGATGGTTGGTTTTGTCGTGAAAAGGAAAAATCTTTGTATGATGGAGTACATGGTTATTTCCATCCTATTAACATGTCCACTTGGCTTACTTCACGTGCAACAGCAGGCTGGCATAATGGCCCTCATCTTCCAATAAGAACTGTCATGGGACAATTTGTTTTTCCGCCTGAAGTTTTGATTTTTCAATTGAAAGGTTTGATTAATGTGGGATTTTTACCTAAAGTTTTATCTTATGATCCTAAATTGACAATGCAATTGGCTGAAGACCAGTGGCTTGTCCATGGTGATAATGTTTCTATTGAACAATGTCCACAAAATACATTTTTCTTTCCCGGATATATTTCCTGCCATTCCCAATCCCCTATTGACCCTTATGGGCGGTGGGGACAGATAGGAAAAACAAAAGAAGAGATATGTGATCTTCGTGCTAACAAATCTACTGATCTCTTCATTACTCCTTGGATAGATATATGCAGTCAAATTTGGAGGGTTGCTCAGTGTACTAACTACAGTGGCATGTTCAGTAAGCAGTTTAGTAATATAAATAAATTGAATCCGCATTGCCCTTTTAAAGGGACAGTGATAAAACCAATGGTAACCCAGGTGTATGGTACTATTGCCCCTCGAGGTTATTTTTGGGTGTGTGGAAAAGGAGGATTTAAAATTCTACCAGGAAGTTGGAAAGGATCATGTACTCTTGCTCACTATGTAACTCCTGTTGCTATGCATAAGAATATACAGTCCAAACTCTTTTATGCCCCAGCGCGGTATAAATGATCTTGGTCTGATGTCGGAGATTTTCTAGCTCGTACACTTTTGCCAGGCTATCAATTCTTGCAACAAATTAATACAGATCATTTTGTTCATAACCTCTCTATGCTTTTAGAGACAGATTTGAATATTACTGGAAAAGCTATTATTGACCTCCAAGAGGAAGTGGACTCTATAGCTCGAATTGCCACTGATATCAAATTGTTCTTGATAGCATGTTGCCGGAACAAAACGAAGTTTGCATTGTGCTGAACCATTCCTGTTGTATGTATGTCAACAATTCAGGATTAATTGAGGAGGACGTTCACAAAATTTACAAAATTGCTGGTCTCACATCCAATGCCAGATGATCCTGGGAGAAGATACATAATCTATTCATGAACTTTTGGGACACATTAACAAATTGGATCCCTTTTGGATGGTTAAGAACTGTGTTTGTTGGAATCATTTTTATTGTATTTTTTATTCTTGTTAGTTGTTGTTGTATTCAATGCTTTCCATATTGTTTAAGTGCCTGTTCCTTGTTTAAATTTCCTAAGATTGATAAATCAAAGTGAACTATTACTCCTTCCAGTTTGCAATAGTTCAAGAGAGGGAATATGTAATGAAATTATATATTGAATATATATTAAGTCTATATAAACCTAAATATGTATAAAATCATAGTTTTAATAGAACCAGTTAGTAGCCATGCTTGTCCTGTTTATGACCTCATTAGGTTGCCCACGTTGCTGGAATGTACGAAATGAGGAATGTATGAGGTGTGTGTGCATGGTACCAAACAACAAGATAGCATTTGGAACAGACAGTGAGTGGACGGAGGTACCAGACAAGATAAGAGAACATGATGAATAAGGAATGTCAGGTCTCCGCAAAACAACAAGTTCAGAACTAGGTTAGAACAAACACTGACGTGTATAGTTCTGACGTATAGCTCTGACATTGACTGTGAAATGTTGGATTTAACACAGTCAAGTATAAAAAGGAGCTGACATGCAATGGAGGTTTGGAGGTGCGAGACTCCCCACAGGGGGCAGGGGACGCCCTGATGTCTGACTCCTAGCTCACTCTAATAGTCTGGCCAACTATTAGGAGTGAATGTAAGTATCTAGGTTTAGATACTAAGTCCGGTAACTGTTGCAGGTATCGATGAAGATACGTTTGAGAAACTTTGATGAGGTGAATGCAAATAGCAACTTGGATAGCCTAGTGAGGCATAGTTATTAAGGTTTAATTGATGGTTAACCTAGTATAATATTGTAACAAGCTCTAGAGAATCTTATTCATTCATCATTTATTATTTGTAATTCAATAGCTGCTTTGCTTTCTGTCCGAATAACACAAGAATAAAAGAACCATTGTTGAAACTTTACATGGAGTAAGTTATACTCATTAAAGTGGATTTTATGACACTTAATGTAACCATGTCAACATGGAGGGAGGCATCTAGTACCCCAGGGTTTGTCCTGAGCCCAGTGTTTTCCAACATTTTCATAAATGACTTTGATGAGGAAATAGAAGGGATGCTCAGCAAATTTGCAGTGACACAAAGATGGGGATGGGATTGCTTAGAAGATAGGTTCAAGATTCAAAAGGATCTTGATAGACTTGAATATCTGGCCGTATGCAGCAACATGCAGTTCAATGATGGGAAATATAAGGGTCTGCATTTAAGTAGGAAAAATTAGATGCACAGGTACAAGATAAGCTGTACCTGCTTCAGAAGTAGTACCTGTGATAAAGATCTGGGTGTCCTGGTAGACCACAGATTAAGTGTGAGCCAGCAGGGTGCTGCAGCTGCAAAAAGAGACAATGCATTCTTGGACTGCATGAACAGAGGTGTTGGATTGTAAACATATTCTTACATTTCTGTATATATAAATACAAATATATTTCATATTCATATATTAGAAACATATGCACTTGTATTATGGCTCTGAAACCATTTTGTATTTCCTTGAAGAGTTTTGTTAACTTTCTTACCCTTCCTTTCTAACAGGCCTTGATAGATAGCTGTTCCCATAGAAAGATAAAGTGTACTTTCCAAGGATAGCTTCTCCAGAGGAAAGATATTGTTTAATAACGGTCAAGGGGCCCTAGCAAGGATGGAAGGAAGTTCCTAATATGGAGTGAAGGAAGGAAATTCCTAATATGGAATGAGGGTAAGGTGGAGTATGGGTAACTGAGTAAGGGGTGGTCTTCTAAAGGAGGAGTTGAATGGAATCTATATAATGTGCTGTAGGAAGGGGGTCCTGCGCGGCCGCCCACCTAACAGCTTGCTGTCATTGCTTTTGCTCTTGGGTGAATAAACTCCTAACTTCATGCAATTTGTCAGTTTCTTTACTCCCGGCTCAGGAAAGAATCTGGTAAGATAAAATTTACTTCTAACAGAGGTATGGTGTCAACATAAATGGAAACGATAAATCTACTCTATGCTGCACTGGTCAGACCACAGCTGAAATACTGTGCCCGGTTTTGGTCAGCACAATGCAAGAGGATGCCCAAGAATCAGAAAGAGTATATAGAAGAGCAACAAGGATGATGAGGGACTTGGAGGCTAAATCCTATGAAGATCAGTTAAAATAATTGAGTATGTTTAGCCTAAAGAAGAGAAGGCTAAGGGGACACATGATAGCAGTCTTCCAATAGTTGAAGGGCCATCATGGGGAAGAGGGTGTGGCTTTATTCTCCATAGTGCCCAAATATAGGACAAGAACCAATGGGTTGAAGATTAAGAGGATAGTGAGGAATTTCCTGACTGTGAGAGCTATTAAGCTCCCTATGAGAGAGCTATTAAGCAGTGGACCAGTCTGCCTCCTGTAGTCATGGGTGATCCATTGCTGGAGGTTTTCAAGCAAATGTTGGACAGCAATTTGTCTGGGATGGTCTGAAGATTCCTGCCCTAGGCAGGACTAGAAGACCTCCGAGGTCACTTCCAAACTTATGATTCCATGTATATTGTCACGTGATTTATTTAACATATATGCAGAATATATAATGCGAAATGCTGGACTAGAAGAAATATAAATTGGAATTAAAGTTGTTGCAAAGAACCTCAACAACCTTAGGTTTGTTGAAGATACCACTTTGATGATTAGAAGCAGGGAAGACTTAAGGAATCTTGTATTGAAGAAAGTGCAAAAGGCAGTCTGCTCATTTATACTAAAAAAAACCCCACCTTAAGATTATGTCAACAGGGAATGACAAATAGGAAAAGAAGTTAAACCAGCAACAAACTTTATCTTCTTAAGATCAGAAATTCATGGTAGCTATCAAGTTGGGAAACATCTGCTCCTTGGGACAAATCTAGACAGAACATTAAAGTGTAGAGACATCATGCTGACAATAAAGATAAAAAAAGTGAAGACCATGGTTTTCCAAATTGTAACATATGGATGTGAAAGATGGACCATCAGAAAGGCTGAAAGAAGAAAAATGAGTGTCTTTGAATGGTGTTGCTAGAGAAAATTGTTGAGAATATCTTGGGCTTTGTGAAAGAACAGGCTGTAACATTACAGGCGCCTGTGATTGCCTTCCTCCCTTCTACTTGAAACCTTCTATCAGAGCTGGGATGGCGGTACAAAAGATAAAAGGCATCATTTGGAGCAGCTGGAGGAGGAGGGAGAGCAGGATGGGAGTTGAGAGCTGGTGTGTGTTTGGATTTTGCAGCTGGCAGCCAGAACGGAGAATTAAAGCAACCAAAGACAGAAAAAGGCGTTTGTTTCCCACAGAGACTTGGAAAGTCTGGAGGAAAAGACAAGCAGAAGAAGTCTTGCAGCAAACATCTGGAGAGGGGCAAGTGTGTAAAGTGGCCCTCTTAAAGGAGCTCTGGGTACTAGAGATAGTAGCAACAGAGTAGGTTTGTAGTTGTGGTAGCAAAACAAGCATAGCTAGTTTATATATGTATTAGATAAGGATAAGGATAGAAATAGTTACATATAAGTATAAGTATATTAGGACTATAAGTTATATAGGTAAGAAGCTAGGATCATAGTTAATCACGCAGAAAACGCTTTTATATTGTAAATAGTTGTTTCAAGTAAAAATAACCCCCAAACATATAAGGGGAGATCTGAAATCTTTGTGTGTGCAGTGCTTTATTGGGGGACCTCGGTTTGAGTCTGAATAAACAACCTTGGGTACAAAAGAACCTGTGACAGGCTGCATGTAGAATAAATAATTCAATACTGGATGATGTACAACCAGATTGCTCACCGGAAGCACTAATAATGAAACTAAAGCTGAAATATTTTGACACATAATGTGAAGGAAATAGCCACTGGATAAGATCTTCAGACTTGGAGAAATCAAAGGCAATAGAAAAAGAGGCTGACAGGAGAGAAGGTGGCTAGTTGCTGTCAGTGAAGACACAATCAGGAGCTCACAAGTACTCAAAGAACAGTTACTGACAATTCTGGCAAAATGATATCAATCAAGTCAGAAGTGATGGCTGTTGTGGGTCTTCCGGGCTGTGTGGCCGTGTTCTGGAAGTTGTGGTTCCTAACGTTTCGCCAGCATCTGTGGCCGGCATCTTCAGAGGGCAGGAGCACAGACAGAAGCGATCTCTCTGTGCCCAGGTAGAGTGGCAATGTTTGTTTTCTATTTATAGAGCTAAGTTATAGGACAGAGCTTTCCAAACTTTTCATGTTGGTGACACACTTTTTAGACATGCATCATTTCATGACACACCCTTACAGCAGGGCAACATTTCGCAACACATTCTTACAGCAGGGCACAAGGCAGGCACTAGGAACTGCGTGGAATCCTGGCAGGGCTCGGAGGCAGCAGCAGCCGCGACACTAACATGTCCCGACACACAGTTTGGAAAGCTCTGTTATAGGAGATTAGGTGGGGTTTTTTGTTGTGTTGAAATGTTAACGGGTGGCTGCTGAGCATGATGAGCATGTTCATTGTGAGAAGTATTCCCATGTCCTGGTGGTTGAGTTGAGTTCATTGACCTTTTGCAGCCTGCAAAAGGTCAATGAACTCAGCTCAACCACCAGGACATGGGAATACTTCTCACAATGAACATGCTCATCATGCTCAGCAGCCACTCGTTAACATTTCAACACAACAAAAAACCCCACCTAATCTCCTATAACTTACCTCTATAAATAGAAAATAAACATTGCCACTCTACCTGGGCACAGAGAGATCGCTTCTGTCTGTGCTCCTGCCCTCTGAAGATGCCGGCCACAGATGCTGGCGAAACGTTAGGAACCACAACTTCCAGAACACGGCCACACAGCCCGGAAGATCCACAACAGCCATCGAACTCCGGCCGTGAAAGCCTTTGACAATACATCAAGTCAGAAGCAATTGAACAACATTATAGTAACTGTATTTTCCCTTAAAACTTTACCACTGAAGCATCAAACTATCGTAATTAGTGATTTCTATAAATAATTCAAAATATTAACCCATCTTAATATGAGAAATTTCATTTGTCACAACAGAAGGAAAACCAGGCTCTGCTCTTTCTGGCTTCTCTTTGAGGTATCAGTTAGGGGAAAAAACTGTAACTCTAAATCTTTGTGCCTGAGATTTGTGTCACATCTATTAGTTCACAAACCCAAGGCCAGTGACTTTGCTTTCTGACTGATGTTATGTAACTCATTCTAGGAGCCCTTTCACTGAAGAGTTGGAATAAAAAATACTTATAATAAATAGAAATGCTTACCTGCTTCTGATGGAGAAGAACGCATCCTATTAAAAATAGAAGCAAAACCAGTACAGAAGAGACCAAACATGCTACAAGGCATAGGATGATCCAATTGTGTCTTGCTTTCTTGGAATCATTGGAAAAGTTGGGTGCCTCTGTGAAAGCCAATGCTTCCATATTCCAGGAGCTCAAACCAGGATAATGTTAAAGAACTCCTTCAGAACTTCTTCAGAAGATAGAAGCCTGGTCATAGAAAAGGTATTTATATGCTTGCCTTTTACAAATGGGTGGAGTTTGCATTTCATCACCATGGGATAATAAGAGAGGGCACCAAGCCAACAAAAAACGGATGTAATAAAATAGCACTCTCAGTTGGCTTGCAGCCCAAGTTCTGCTATGAAATGAAACTATCCTGAATGCCTGGAGAACTTTATATATCAACTATACATATTACGAAGCTTCATAAAATTGTACTGCAGAATGTCAGCCAGTCAATCTGTGATTAGCATACTCCACAATGAAACGTACTGCACCACAGGGGACTTCTTTTATTTTTTATCTAATACGTAGAGATTGGTTTCTGTTTCCTAATTTTCTTTGTGAACCAGTTCAGATATCTGAATACATGAGAGGAACTGAGAGCAGCTTTTCAAATAGTCCCATCAAGGATTCAAAAACTTGACCTAGTATTAATAACCACCTAATTAATCCAAGGTAAAATGTGGAATTTGGCTACCCTACTCCAAGGACTAGTTGCTTATAATGTTTCCATGACTATAGGAGATACAATTGTGGGGCCAGCAACCCTTTTGCTTGATCCTTCCTACCCCCACCCCCACCCCCACCTCAGTTCAATTGCACTGTGTAGGTTTGCTCCATTATTGCTTTCTTGGCTCCTCTTATTATCTCTATTATTATCTCTATTATCCAGCTCACACCCTCTGAGAATTGCCACCTGGCCAGCCACCAGAAAGGAGAAGTGAGCTAACTGATTTGCTGGGTTACTTGGCACAGCACCCCTGGCTAAGTGTTTTTGACAGTGAAGCTTGTTTAATATAATAGGCAAGCGCTGCATTTCCACAATCCATCAGTTCCTGCATCTCTGCTTTTCAAGTTTGTTTGTTTGTTTGTTTGTTTGTTTTCTATCCCGCCTTTATTATTTTTATAAATAGGGCTTGGATTTCTATGACATGTCATATTTTTTTGGAACTTTTATTTGAATTTATAAGTAAGGTAAAACATGTTTTAGAGTAATCTGGTGAGAATTAGATGCTTTTTATTTTGCCTGAAAAGTCATATTTTGACTTTTTAAAGGTGTTATGTCATATTTCTGCTTAACTTTGTAACAAACATCATATTTTGGTCATATTTTGGTCATTGGCAACCCTCCTGATAAGCCAGCAAGTTCGAGCCAGCAAAGAAAGTGAGAATTTGCCTGTTTTGTTTTTCTTATTCGCTTCCCAACTCAGGGAGGGGTGTGTGTGTGTGTGTGTGTGTGTGTGTGTGTGTGTGTGTGAGAGAGAGAGAGAGAGAGAGAGAGAGAGAGAGAGAGAGAGAGGTGGGAACGAAGGCTTCTCCCCTGACCAGGCCTCAAAAAAAAGGTGAGAATTTGCCTGTTTTGTTTTCTTTTTCTTATTTGCTCCCCAACTCAGGGCTGTGTGTGTGTGTGTGTGTGTGTGTGTGTGTGTGTGTGTGTGTAAGAGAGGGAGAGCAACCTTGTAAGAGAGGGAGAGCAACCGCCCAGAGTTCCCTTGTGGGGAGATGGAGCGGTATATAAATTGAAACATAAATAAATAAATAAATAAATAAATAAACCTTTTAAAAAATGACTTCAGCAGGCAGAGGCTTCTCCCCTGACCAGGCCTGAAAAAAAGAGTGAGAATTTGCCTATTTTTTCCTTTTTCTCATTTGCTCCCCAACGCAGGTGTGTGTGTTCGAGGTGGTGAAGTCATGTGAGAGCTGCAATCTGATTTCAACATGCCTAAAAGTAGATGTTCAGTGAGTGTGAAATTACAGCGTCTTGTTCAAGAATTTGGGGAGCAGATTTTCAGTAGCGATGGTGATATTTTGTTTTGTAAATTGTGTGAAGTTAAGGTATCGGCCCAAAAGCATTTTAATATTCAACAACATTGTGACACCGCAAAACACAAGAGTTGTTTAGCAAGATTTACCTTCACTGAGAACAGGCAACGTCTCCTTTTCGAGAGAGCTGCTTCTTCAACTGCAGGTTCATCAAATACCCAGTCAGAATTTTGTAGGGATCTCTGTACAATGATGGTTACTTCAAATATTTCCTTTAGGTAGTGGTAGCCTCAGGCATTTTTTGGAGAAGTACACCAGTCACCCGATTCCAAATGAATCAACTGTAAGGAAAAATTACATCTCTGCCTGCTATGAAGATGTGTTAGGAAAGATAAGATCTGCTGTTGACAACAATAAGATATGGGTTTCAATAGATGAAACAAGTGATGTAAACAGAAGATATGTAACCAATGTTATTATTGGCACTCTGAAATGTGACAAGCCTGGTGAAGTATTTCTTCTAACATGTGAAACTCTACAAAAAGTAAACAATTCCACTATTGCTATGCTCTTTGACAATTCTATGAAACTACTCTGGCCGGATGGTGTAAAAAGGGATAATATCCTTCTCTTTGTAACAGATGCCGTTCCATACATGACTAAAGCAGCCAAGGGACTTAAACTTCTTTATCCACAAATGATCCATATCACATGCCTTGCACATGGTTTACACAGAGTGGCCAAAGAGATTGGAAGCAACTATGCTGATATAGATAAGATAATTTCGAATGGGAAAAAAATGTTCATTGAAGCTCCACTTCAAGTACAAAAGTTCAAAGAAATTGCTCCTACTTTGGCTCTCCCTCCATGTTGTGACACGTTGGGGAACTTGGCTGGATGCGGCTACGTATTATTTCACAAATTATGCTTCCTTGCAGTGGATAGTTAAAGAATTTGACTGTTGTGAATCTTCCTCCATCAAGATTGTGCAAGATTCCTTTTCTGAAACCTTGGCTGAAAACTTAGCATATATAGGATCTAACTTCAGTGGATTATCAAGAGCAATCACCCGCCTTGAAACTGTAGGAATGGAACTTAGTGATGCACTGAACATTGTAAAACAAACAGAGAGTGATTTAAAGCAAGTAAAGGGGAAAGTGGCTGAAAAAAATTAGTGATGAACTGCAAAGAGTGCTGCAATCTAATCTGGGTTATTCAACACTTTGCAAAATAAGTAACGTTCTAAATGGACTCGAAGCAAAATTTGAAGACTTTGAGCCAGAATTTTCTCCAGATGATGGTTGTTGTGGGTCTTCCAGGCTGTGTGGCCGTGTTCTGGAAGTTGTGGTTCCTAACGTTTCGCCAGCATCTGTGGCCAGCATCTTCAGAGGGCAGGAGCACAGACAGAAGGCTCTTTCTGTGCTCAGGTAGAATGGCAATGGCAAAAGATGCTGGCCACAGATGCTGGCGAAACGTTAGGAACCACAACTTCCAGAACATGGCCACACAGCCCAGAAGACCCACAACAACCATCGAACTCCGGCAGTGAAAGCCTTCGACAATACATTCTCCAGATGAGTTTGCTTTTTTCAAATTTGTTCCTATAACCTCTTGTGATGTCAAATGGGGTTTCTCCAGATACAAGAACATACTGGTGGACAACAGGAGTTTTGAGTTTGATAACCTCAAGATGCACGTGGTCATCCAATGCAATTCTGCTGTTAATGAAAACTAATCCAGGGATGACCATTTTACTCTCAAAATGTTCATTTGATTCCTTCAATACTAGCACTTCTGCACTGGAAGTGAAGAATAAACCTTTTAATGTGTGTGTGTGTTTGTGTGTGTGTGTAAGCACAGATTTTTAAAACTTGGGTGCTAATTTCAGAAAAATTGTAAAGTCATATTTTTGCTTTAAAAGTCATATTTTTGGTTTAATTGGTCATATTTAAACGGTTTTAAGGTCATAAACGCTTGCATATTTCTAACATTTTTAGGTCATAGAAATCCTCGCCTTATTTATACATAACTCAAGGCAGCGAACATACCTAATACTCCTTCCTCCTCCTCTTTTCCCCACAACAACAACCCTGTGAGGCGAGTTGGGCTGAGAGAGAGTGGCTGGCCCAAGGTCACCCAGCCGGCTTTCATGCCTAAGGCGGGACTAGAACTCACAGTCTCCTGGTTTCCAGGCCAAAGTGGCTCTTTGGGTTGGAGTTTCTCTTTCCCACATCTCTGCTCACAGAACTCACAGGTTTCTAGCCCATTGCTGATTACTTGGTCTCACTTCTCTTATTAGTCACACTGTCTCTTGGCCTGCCCTGCTCTCTATACCAACCAAACCACTGCCCCATCCTGGGACAGCCTTCAGGACGCTAATATTTTTTCAGAGTCCCTCACTTTTAATTTCTTGACTTCCCTTTTGTTTTCTGTTGTTTTAGTCCCTTTTTCTCAAACTTTAGTCTTCCCCTATCCTCCCTTGAGCTAACGGGAAAAGCAGAAACATTTTAAAAGCAGAAGTTGCAGTTGGTTCTTCACGGCCTTCTGTTTTCACTCTCCATGGGATAAGTTCAACTTCAGTTTCCATGTTCTCTCAGTTCTTTCAGATGGAATCCAAATCCCATTAGTCCTAGAGAATAAGCCCAACTGAAATCAGTGGAATTTACTGCTAAGTCAGTGGATATCCAATTGTGCTGTTAAACACCTTGTTACAGTAAGAGCCCTTCTAGACATCGTTTTAGGGCACCACTAGCTGTCATTCAAGATCGTGTGGGAAACAAAATGTGCGTCCTGCCAATCAGTCGACACCGTCTATCGCCATCAACTCCCAGATTGGTCCTTCTGCAATGATGAATTGTTGTGCACACCATCCCTGATAGCAGGGGGCACATTTAATTTCCCACGTAGACTTGAAGTCACCTCTATAGTTTCTTTTGTCTGTTCCATCTTCTGGCCAATTTGACAATGTCTCAATGCCACTCTGTTTCTAATCTGATGTTTCTTCATCAATCTCTCACCAAACCCTTTTTATCCTCTGAAATAGGCATCACTCATGAGAATGCTCTCCTGCTGGGCCCTTTAGCAATGCTTTTACTGCCATGGAGACAGGTCCACTTACTGGGGAGGGATTTCTCCCCATATTTTAAATAATAATAATAATAATAATAATAATAATAATAATAATAATTTTCATTATTACTGCCAAAGGCCAGAAACAAAAGATACAATCAAACCCTGCAAACTGCAACAAGATTATGCATAACTATATAAAAACATTACAGCTAGCACAGAAGAAAGCTTTCCTTAGTTTGGGAAATGTCAGTAATTCGCTGTTCCTCAGGAACACTTTGCCAGTCAAACAGTGCCAAACTATACATCTCCGTCTGAATGTTGGTATCATTTAGTCTCTGTCGGAGGGTATGTTTGGCACATTCATACCCCAAGGAGCTAATGTGCTTTCCTGGTAACCCCATTCATTGTCTTCCATTTTTGTTTGAGGAGATTACAGTATTCCAGTTTGGTGAGAAGTCATCAGCCATTGTTAATGGGAGTAGGCCTGAGGGGAAGAACTGGAGCTTTAACCAGTAACTTAGCATTAATAACAATCTCTATGCCCTAACCACAATTTTTGGCATCCTGGTTTCTAACCTAAGGAGGGCATTGCTGTTGGAGGTCCCAGCAAATCAGCATGCCTCATTAGCATGTGGATGAGTTCCTTCTAGGATGCAAAGTCTCTATATGCTTTTGGAGGAAGCTGTTTGTTGCCCCTCCCACATTCCTCTCTCTCTTCCTCCCGCTTCCATCTGAGAAGGAAGCAGCATGCTGCTGCTCCTTCCACCTTGAGGCCATGCCTACGCCTAGAGTCAGGAGGTTCCCCCCTGCATGCAGCCTTTAGCAGCAATGAGGGCTAAGGGTAAGTTCAGTTTAGGGAAAGAAAGAGAGAAAGAAAGAAAGAAAGAAAGAAAGAAAGAAAGAAAGAAAGAAAGAAAGAAAGAAAGAAAGAAAGAAAGAAAGAAAGAATCATTTTTCCTGAATGGATGTAACAGGACCAAATAAACGAGTAAGATTTTCTTTGTACTTATTTTTGAACCTACTTTGTCTAAGTGTGCAATTCTTTATGCTTGGGTGGGCTAAGTGTATAAGATCAATAACCTATATTTCTCTAACTTACTCATGAATGCTATTTTAAATAATACTATCTTTTCTGTGCGCATCTTTTTGCTGTATTAAGCTCTGCTCCATTCAGTGGTTCTAGCTATCCACTAATGCAGAGCTTTCCAAACTTTTCATGTTGGCGACACACACCAATGGTGGCGGCAGCGGCAGTGTGGTGGCAGCGGCGTGGCCTGCGGTGTCCTGGTGTGTCACGCGCAAACCCGGAAGTGCTGATGGGGGGAACCGGAAGAAGTGGCACCCCCACCAATCAGCGCCGCTGCCACCGTTCCCCATCAGTGCTTCCAGGTTTGCACGCAACACACCAGGACACCACAGGTGACACAGTAGTGTGTCGCGACACACACTTTGGAAAGCTATGCACTGATGGTTTCAATTGCAACCTCAGTTTATTAAAATATACTGCCCCATTGCTGAAGTTCTCTGAGTGCTTTATAAGAAAACACATTAATTAAAAACATATGTGATAAAATTACATAAAATACAAAATAAAAACACCATATAAACTAGGCAGCAGCAAGGTAGTCATTCAAAAACTAAAATATGAATTAAAACACAAGTAAAAGCCAATTAAAAAGGCTGGGAAAATAGGTCTTCACCTGGCATCAAAATGATGCTAATGTGGGTGCCATTCAAGGTTCTCTGGGGAGGGAACTCCATACATTGGGTGCCCCCACTGAGAAAATTTTCCCCCTGGTAGGGGCCTCCTCCTTTCTCCTGAGGAAGCATTTGGTGCAGAAGCCCACAGTTGTCATCGCCAACCTCAGTCTTCCCAAAGGTAATTAGCTTCCAAGTCCCACCAGACTTAGCTAGCATGGCCAGTGATTGGAGTCAGGAGAGTCCAAAACATCTGATGGAACCTGCATTAGTAGGGCTATTGTAGGCCCCCAGATTTAGCATGCATGGGTTTTATGAAATACAGCCCATTTCTCCAAACTGTACTGTCTTGCTTTCTTGCACTTATAAAAGGTATACAGGTCACAGTCAATCATCTTTATAATCTGGGAAGTAAGGGGAAGCTAAAGGAAGAAGATATGGAAAACTGAACCTTGGAATTTCATGTTGGTGGTGGAGACAGGGCTAGGAGATTGAAGAAAGGAAGGGAACAGCATGTGCAACAGCCTGAAAAAGAAGAATCTGAAACTTAATAGTGAGACCCAACTGTGATAGGCAAATGTCCTTAACAGTTCTCTACAGTGTTTCGGGCACTGAGCTTGATGTACGTAATAGTCTTTTCCATTTTATCAGATGTACTAAGCCACAACTTTTATAATGATGATCCAACATAGACAAAGATTAGAACAAAATCTTCAGTGCCTTCATTATATTATGAATTTTTTAATAAATATATTCTGCCCAGCTCAGGTGACTAATGCTCAAATAACACTCATTAAATAATCATAAAATCATCATCATCATCATCATCATCATCATCATCATCATCATCATCATAAAAGAAAAGAAACACATATGAGTGTTAGATAATCTTTTTTGTGGATTTAGTCTCCAAATGTTCTCTTAAAGATCCAGGTCTTTGTTGTTTTGTGGAAAAACAGTGTAAGTATTTCACTTCCATTCTAGAGACATCGGAAAATATTTTTTTCATCTGAACCCAGAAATCTCTTACCCAAACACTGAGATGCTAATATTGTTATACTTCTGTGTTCCATGTATGTATAGAGTTCTTCAGCAATCAAGTCAATGTAAAAATAATAATCTGACTGTAGAATATATGAAGATGTTTGCCTTTTAGGAGTATAGGAATTCCAACCCCACCCAGTCTTGTGTTTTCACAAGGTTACCAGCTATGCCCTCTGTGGCATCCAGGCAGGGCACAAGGAGAAAGTGAGAAAGTGATTATCCTGAGAAGGATAATCCACTTGTGCTTTGGGATATGGCAGGGAAATATCAGCAAGGATTCTCTTGTAACATAGATCATTGTGGGCTGGTCTCCCTTCACTCTTCCCCCATGAAAAATGGGGACTATTCAGCCCGAAAAGCATTGAAATAAGAATACAAGAGTGTTAAAATGATAGCGGGGAGGGGAATGTTGTTGGGGTTTGCCACATTTTTGAAAAATAGGCGAATATGCTCTTGTAGAAATGCTGTAGCAAATACAGTGCAATCTTTGAAGCCCATGAACAAATACTAGAAAGAAAAAGACTTTTTGAAATTCATTCTTCTCATTATTGTTCAACTTAACCAATCACATCACGTGCAGTTTCAGCTATAATCTGATTACAATTACATAATACACATAGTAGTTGCCAGAATGAAGTAAGCACCATTTTTTTGAGCAAATGCTTTCAACAATGTTTTCTATGCCACCCAGGCAGTTTATTATGCTTTTTACTGTAGACCATTACACAATATTTATACAGAACAAAACAGAGGCAATCAAGTTAATATTTAACAAGTTAATACATAGCATTCATCATATTATGCAAGGGAATCTCCTTTACAGTTATTAGCTATAGCTTTCAAGTTGTTGGCCACCACGGTAAAAGAAGCCACATTTTGGGAGGTCTGATAACAACAATCACAAAAATCAACCTTGATCTCCTCAGAATCTTAGTAATAGTATCTTCAGACTTTTACCCTTTACAGATGAATATAAAGGATAGTGAAGCAAATAAAGGGACTGTGAGAATTAGTTCTCACAAAATTAGGGAAAAACATGATAACAAATCAGATGGTTATAAAAACAAATGACAGATTGAGATATTCTGTTAAAGAGAGCAGGACTCCATACCTAACCATGATGACACCAAATTGATGAAATATAATTATCACAGTGCAAGCTCGACACTTTCATATGCAAATACATAAAGGATGGAATTTGTGCGGCAACTCGTGTTTTGTTATTGCTCTCTCAGCAGAAATCCAGGGTGGGAAAAAAGCCAAAAATGTAAGAAAGTTTTAACACTATCTTTCTGTATTGCTTCCTTCTTTCTTCAACAAATCTGACCACATATAGTTTTATGTCCAGGGGATTTGGTGCTTTTTTAATTACTGTCACTGGCATAGATTGAAATCTTAAGGCTGAGAAAATCTGATGTAATGTATACAAAATCATATTAATTAACCAAGTAATTGGCTTCTGCTGGTCTGACTTCAACCTACTGTACTATATAATAGTCTGAGTCCAGAGCAGGGGTGTCCATGGGGAGGGGGTTAAAAAAAGAGTCACGAGGGCAGCCACAACCATGAGATCAGAGCTCCACCCTCTTTTGTGTGTGTCACATTATGACACATAAAAAAGGGGCGGAGCTCAGATCTCATGGTTGTGGCTACCCTCGTGGCTTTTTTTTAAAAAAAGCCATGGACACCCCTGAATAAGGGAAATTTTAATCTTAAATCTTCCCTGAATAAGGGAAATCTTGACTTTTTTGACCCTCTGGTCCAGAAATTGTAACAGCAAGCCAAAAATGCCAAAAATCTCTGAGCTTCTTGGGATGATTCAGCGCAGGTATATCTGAGGAGAAGACAGAACCTGATGGGAACCTCAGTTCTTTTTTGTGTGTGTGTGAAGCCAAATTCTTTAAACAAAGCAGGTCGAGTTCTAGGGTTCCTGATGAAAATAAGAGAGAGATCTGCATGTATGGAGGTCAGTGGGTTGGTATTCATCTGCACTTCGTCTATAGCAGGGCTTTCCAAAGTTTTTCCCGCAGCGACACACCAACCGGCATTGGTGTGTCGCCGTGGGAAAACCCGGAAGTGCCATCCTTGCCGCAGCGCGCAAAAACCCGGAAGCTCTGCTGCCGCTTTCGGGTTTTTGTGCGCCGCTGTTGGTGTGTCGCCGCGGGAAAACCCGGAAGCGCTGCGCTTCCGGGTTGTGTGGCGACACACCAGGCTGTGTGTGGCGACACACTTTTGTGTCGCGACACAGAGTTTGGAAAGCTCTGGTCTATAGCAAGGGTGTCCAACCTTTTGGCTTCCCTGGGCCACATTGAGTGAAGAGGAATTGTCTTGGGCCACACATAAAATATATAATATAGTTAATGTATATAAGTAACAAAACTTCATTTATTTTTTTATATTTTTTATTATAAAATTAAAAAAAAGAGGGCAACATAAAACTAGTGGGATATTTGACCTTGTTTTTGTGAAACTAATGCATCAGTGTCTGGTTCGATGAAAGTGGTTGCAATTCTCAGTGAGTTCTCAAGGTGCTCGTCAAAAATTTTAATTCTAATTTTACTCTTTGTGTGCTTCATCCTTGAAAAGAGTTGCTCACAAATGTACGTGCTGCCAAAAAGCGATCTCATGAATAAGGCGTGATTGTGAAGCGAGGGATATTTTTCTCTGGGAAGATTGGTCTTATAAAAGTCCAGTAGAGAGACATGATCAAATTTTTCTTTGAGTTGAATATCTAATTGCAACTCTATGCATTCCATTTGAAAATTCGGAGGTAATGTAGTTATGTCGACTGAAAACGGAGTCGAAAATATACCAAAATATTGATGATTTTTCCGGAAATCTTGAAACCTGTTCTCGAATTCCTGTATGAAACCGAAAAGCAAGGCTGCATATTTCTCGCTGTTCACAGGACTGTGTTTAGTTTGAGATTTAGTTGTATCTTTTAATGGCACCAAAGAAGCAATTTCTTCAGTGACATAATATTCGTTATCAATACCTCTAATAAAAATGGCAAGTTGAGCCATATCTGTAACATCAGTACTTTCATTCATTGCCAAAGCATAAAATTTGAAATTAGCAGCTTTACTCTTCAAACCTCTTTCGATAGATTTTCCTATTTCTTCAATTCACCTGGCTATAGTCTGGTGAGACAAACTGATTTTAGAAAAATCGCTTTTTTTATCAGGACAAATTATATCTACCACGCTTTCCATACATTCCTTAATAAACTCACCATCAGTAAATGGTTTTGATCTTTTTGCAATCAGATTTGCTACCAAATAACTAGCTTTTATAATAGAGTCCTTTTGAGTTGTGACTTTTTTTAAAAAAAATTGTTGAGACGACAGACTTTTTTTCAGTTCCGCTAATTTGTCTTTATGACAAATTCCTTGATACGCTTCGAATTTGGCATGTTTTTCCGTATAATGCCTTTTCAAATTGTAGTCTTTGAAAACTGACATATTTTCCCTACAAATTAAGCATAGTGCCTTAGTATTTGTCTCGACAAAAAAGTACTCATCTGTCCATTTTTCATTGAATACTCTTCCTTCATCCGCAAATTTTCTTTTCTTTTTTTGGGGTTCTGTTTTCTGTTGAAATGACGTTGAAGCCATGCTGGAATAAATTTATTGAGGAATACATATTTTTTTTAAGAAATAACACAACAAGCCCATCATAAATTGTTAGGTAGGCAAATAAACAAAGCAAAGTTTAATAATCAAATAAGAAAACTTACATGTCTACTTAATAATAATAACAATAAACGCCTGTCATCACAGAACACACGTAGATAGGTTGAAATATTATATGTAACGCCAAGTCACCACAAGCTGACATGTGTAGCGGGCGGCGGTGGCATTAGCACTGCACTGCCCCCTCCCCTGCACAGCATTCCGTTGTTTCTACCTACGCACCGTGCAATCGAGTCACAAAAAAAGTCGCAAAATGTCAAAAGTTACGACATCATGCCCTGCCCACCAGTGTCAGATACAAACCTCCAACCAATTGCACAGCTGGATGGAAGATAGTGCAACAAAGTGGGTGAAAAATGATACGGCTAATGATCATGGATGCCCACCTCAGATTAAACAAATATCAACACACAATAGACAGCCTCAAGGAATAACTAGAACAGACTATGACCCCTGAACAAATCAACATGCTGACTACTACCATCAAGACCACATCACTCAGACAAGCAGAAAAAAGGAAAGCTAAACTCCAAACTAAACTACTTAAGTTAAACCCCAGAAACAAAGAAGTACCGGAACCGGAATGGGTGGTCAACATGTCCAGCTGCCCATTATCCACTGCAGAACACAATATCCTACAGAGAGGCCTCAATTACAACACAGAGGATGTGAATAAATTAGAATTCTTTGCAGCTTTAGAAGCAGCATTGAAAACTACAGGACTTACTACAGAAACCCAAGAGAACGTAAGACAGATAATCATACCACAAACCAGGAGGACATGGAAACAGAACCAACTGAAAGCAGAGGACAGAGCAGCCCTCAAAAACCTAAAGATGGACCAAACTATCATCATCCTCCCAGCAGACAAAGGCCACACCACCGTCATTATGGACAGATCGCAATATATACAAAAAGCAGTTCTACGCAACACACCTAACTAAATACACCAAGATCAAAATACCCAGAATCATGGACCTCATCAACCTCTGCTTCACCACCGACTTTCAGTTTGATGGACAAATATACCAACAAATCAAAGGAACACCTATGGGATCACCACTCTCAGGACTCATAGCAGAGATTGTAATGCAACATCTAGAAAGGATAGCACTCTCACACATACAACCCAAAGTATGGATCCGGTATGTAGATGTCACCTTTGTCATAATAAAAAAGGAACAACTGGAGGAAACACATGAAACCATCATCTTCAATGGAATAAAATTCACAAGGGAAGAAAAAAACAACAACACACTACCCTTCTTGGACATCCTCATCAGTAGAGGAAATGATGGCATTCTAGAAACACAAGTCTACCAGAAATCTACCCACACTAACCAAGTGCTCCACTACCAAAGCAATAACCCAACCTCACACAAGAGGAGCTGTATAAGAACACTATTCAGTCACGCACAAACGCACTGCAGCAACGCAGAACACCAGAAAAAGGAAACAGACCAGTTATATATCATCTCCCAGCAAAATGGATACCCATGCAACTTTATCAAAAAGTGCCTGACCACTCAACCCACCACAGCAAAACCAACAGAAGCTATGGAAAGGATTACACTGCCATACATCAGAAACATATCAGAAACTACTAATAGACTGTTACAACCACACGGCATCACCGTAGCACACAAACCAACCAAAACCCTTCAGAACATCTTAAGTAAACCAAAAGACCCAGTAGCCCAAGAAGAAAAAACAGGAGTTGTCTACAACATACAGTGTAAGGACTGTAACAGCCACTATGTAGGACAGACTGGCAGAAGACTAGCAGAACACATCCACGAACACCAACTAGCAGTCAGAAGACACAATGAAAACTCCTTAATCTCACAACACATGGACAGACTCAACTATACTTTCAACTGGGAAACTGTGAGCATCTTAATCCAAAAATGTTAAAGAATTCCTGGAAGCTTGGCACTCAGACAAAGCAGCCATCAACAGACACATAGAGGTAAACAACATTTACATACCATTGATAAGAAACAATAGAAAAGCCAGAAGACCAGAAGACCTCCTTGCCAGCAATCCACACCCAGATATGCAAAGATTAACACCAGGATTAGCACCAGAGGAACAATCAAACAGCACAATATACCCTAATCAAGGAACTATTAACTCAGTCAATCAGCCAAGCAGCAAACAACAGCCCAATCAAGGAACTCCTAAGGGGACAACAACACCTCCACCAACACAAGCAGGACAAGCCATGGTATATAAACAGTGAGCAAGTCCCACTCCCTTTTCGCACTGAAGATGTTGCCTAGTCTGGCAATAAAACATCTGCAAGAAAACAACAAGGCTCAGAGAGCACCAAGGACTCCACAGTTCAACCCTGAGCTACAAATAGTCTCTATTATTATTATTATTATTATTATTATTATTATATCCAGCCTGCATTTTATATATGCGGAGTCTTTGGTGCTCTCTGAGCCTTGTTGTTTTCATGCAGACGTTTCATTGCCAGGCTAGGCAACATCTTCAGTGCGAAAAGGGAGTGGAACTTGCTGTCTGTTTATATACCCTGGCTTGTCCTGCCTGTGTTGGTGGGGGTCTTGTACTCTCCTTGGTAGTTCCTTGATTGGGCTGTTGTATGCTGTTTGGGTGATTGACTGAGTTAATAGTTCCTTGATTAAGGTCTATTGTGTTGTTTGATTGCTCCTCTGCTGCTAATCTTGCTGTTAATCTATGCATATCTTGTTGTTGATTGCTGGCCCAGGGGTGTTCTGGTCTTCTGGCTATTCTATTGTCTCTTATGAATGGTATGTAAATGTTGTTAACCTCTATGTGTCTGTTGATGGCTGCTTTGTCTGAGTGCCAAGCTTCCAGGAATTCTCTAGCATTTTTGGATTTGGCCTGGTCTAATATGCTCACAGTTTCCCAGTTGAAAGTATGGTTAAGTCTGTCCATGTGTTGTGAGATTAAGGAGTTTTCATCATGTCTTCTGACTGCTAGTTGGTGTTCGTGGATGCGTTCTGCTAGTCTTCTGCCAGTCTGTCCTACATAGTGGCTGTTACAGTCCTTACACTGTATGTTGTAGATAACTCCTGTTTTTTCTTCTTGGGCTACTGGGTCTTTTGGTTTACTTACAATGTTCTGAAGGGTTTTTGGTTGGTTTGTGTGCTACAGTGATGCCGTGTGGATGTAACAGTCTATTAGTAGTTTCTGAGATGTTTCTTATGTATGGCAGTGTAATCCTTTTCATAGCTTCTGTTGGTTTTGCTGTGGTGGGTTGAGTGGTCAGGCACTTTTTGATAAAGTTGTGTGGATATCCATTTTGCTGGAAGATGCTATATAAGTGGTCTGTTTCCTTTTTCTGGTGTTCTGGGTTGCTGCAGTGTGTTTGTGCTCGTCTGAATAGTGTTCTTACACAGCTCCTCTTGTGTGAGGTTGGGTTATTGCTTTGATAGTGGAGCACTTGGTTAGTGTGGGTAGATTTCCGGTAGACTTGTGTTTCTAGAATGCCATCATTTCCTCTACTGATGAGGATGTCCAAGAAGGGTAGTGTGTTGTTGTTTTCTTCTTCCCTTGTGAATTTTATTCCTTTGAAGATGTTGTTGATGGCTTCATGTGTTTCCTCCAGTTGATCCTTTTTTATTATGACGAAGGTGTCATCTACATACCGGATCCATACTTTGGGTTGTATGTGTGGGAGTGCTATCCTTTCTAGACGTTGCATTACTATCTCTGCTATGAGTCCTGAGAGTGGTGATCCCATAGGTGTTCCTTTGATTTGTTGGAATATTTGTCCATCAAACTGAAAGTAGGTGGTGAGGCAGAGGTTGATGAGGTCCGTGATTCTGGGTATTTTGATCTTGGTGTATCTTGTTAGGTCGGGTGTGTTACGTAGCATTTTATATATGCATTTGGTCAACTCAAGCCGATGAATATACGTAATACTCCTGCCTCCTATTTTCCCCACAACCCTGTGAGGTGGGTTGGGCTGAGAGAGAGTGCCTTGCCCAAAGTCACCCAGCCAGCTTACATGCCTAAGGGGGGGCCTAGAACTCACGGGTCTCCTGGTTTCTAGTCCAGCACCTTCACTACTACACCAAACTGGCTCTTTTCTCCATTTCTGACACAGTTCATTCTTTTTATCCATTTTATTATGTTTAAAGTGGTGAGAACTTTCCAAATGCAACCTAAACTATATAAAGCAGTGCTGTGTTCTGGAAAACGACAATTTTTAGCACTATCTACTCTCATCTTCTGTATCACCCTGTGACAATTGGTCTGGCACATGTGGCTGCTTTAACCATGATGACATTCATTTCCTTAGGCGTTTTCCAGATATTGGCAGCTCTATTAATAGGGTTTTTTTTTCTCTTGCAACTTCCCATTGATGCTGATAATTGTCCCGGCACCCTTCACGAGTCACAGGGGCACCTCTTCGTTCAGTATTGGCATTAGGACAGTTCGAGGACGTCCTTTTTCGGGGGATCCCAATTCTCATAGGGCAGCGGATAAAAATTGTGGGGGCGGGGTGAACGAGTGTGTGCGTTTCATGGAGAGAAACCGCTTGGTGAGCCTGGTGGTTATGAAACGTGGACTGCAGATCACGTGAAACAAGAAAGGCAGTTGAATACAACGCAGGCTTGGGATTAGTCACCAATTTTCCTTCCAGCTGCCACCGTTTCGCAGCCACGGCAAACAAAGGGAGCCTCACTTTCTATTTCTGCTGAAAGTGCTTCCGCCTGAGCAGAAACACTTTCATCCCGGTCACGCCGAGACTCTTCCTGAAAACGCGGCCCGGCGACGTCATCGCCTCCCCGCAAGCCCGTCTTCGTGAAACTCCAGCCGGCGGGTCGCTCGCTGGGGCTGGAAAAGAGAAGCCTTGCGGCGTTTCCGCTCTTCTTCGGGACTGGCGGCGGTAGCAGCTGCAGCAGCGCGTTGCAGCGGCAGAAGATTGGTCTATCACGTGCTACGCGTCTCTTCTGAATGCCGCCATATCCCGGACTTAAGGGTTACGTACGTACCGCTTGGTGAATAAACTGCTTAGCGAAGTGAAACAGCTCCACAATAAGAGCTGATTTGGTTTGAAGTCTCTTCCCCGCCTCGGAAAAGCTTCCGTTACAGTATTTTGAAAGGAGTAAAATTGTTGCTTGCAAATTTGTGGGGCTGCTCTGCTGCTTGGAGGGCACCGGATGGGCTAGAAGGTGGAGGCTGCAACATCCTAAACATGCATTCTTCTCTGAAATAAATTCTACTACTGACTGAGGTGCAGGTAGTGGCATGAGGCCCTGCAAACATTGTAGACTCTTTATACTGCAAACCAGTATTTGCCAACCTAATTCCAAATTCTGAGAGAACAATACCAAACAAGTTTGTTTCCAAGCAAACATGTTATATAACTCTGTTAGGGCCAAATTAGGGAGAACAAATCAAGCTCTTTGACTGTAAAAACGTACATTTGCTTACTTCTGAGTTAGTAGACCTACAGACCCATCTGGGAATACACTTGATGACAGAGAGAGGAAACTGAACTACTGAGACCAGACAGCCTGTAACCAGGAAAGGCGGGACATGGGGTTGAAGGGCCACAAACACGGCTTAAGACCGAAGTCCGTGGGCTTGGTATGTGTCCCAATAAAACATACCAGGCAAGCAGTAGGATAACTTTCCTTTTATTTGAGCTCCAACAAATAGGAGGCTTCTCCTTCCAAAAGGAGAGCCCCCCCTATTAACAGCAATCACTACTTATACTTTTCATAACACAAGTGTACGTGTATAGCTAATATGCCCCTCCCAACATTGGAAAATCACAAGTTGCATCAAGCAGTGAAAGAATACAATTACAGTAACTGTGAACAATAGAGAAGTTGTTAGAGAAAGTTGCTTGAAGGTCAGTATTGCTCCCAGCCACCTTATCTATGGTAGTCAAGAAAGTTACTGTCTCCCTTGGCAGGCACATCCTGTACAATCTACTGAGCATGCACATCCACCATAAGGTGAGGGCTAACCATAAGGTGGGGGCTAATAGAATTTTAGTTCCAACATGGTTTATCCAAGGTCTGGCTGATCCATTGGATCAAGTGGGAGGCAGGAAAATGGAGGCTGAATCTGCAGCTTCTGCAGTTCACCAAAGCGGTTAACTAATGTTTCAGTATCAAGAACTTCTGAAAGTTTATTTCACTTAATTAATCACATTGTTCATTTGAGCAGTACTTTTCCCAGACATGCTGCAATATTATATCCATATTATAGTAATGTCTTAGGGGCATGGTGGCTCAGTGGGTAAGAGGAGGTTCGAATCCCTAGCCCCACGTGACGGAGTGAGCTCCCGCACTCGCCCCAGCTCTTGCCAACCTAGCAATTTGAAAGCATGCAAATGCAAGTAGATGAATAGGTACCACTTCGGTGGGTAGGTAACAGCATTCTGCGTGCGTCATGCCGGCCACATGACCGCGGAAGCGTCTTCGGACAACGCTGGCTCTTCGGGTAACAAACGGAGATGAGCACCGGCCCCTAGAGTCGGACACGACTGCACAAATGTGCGGGGGGAACCTTTACCTTTTTATAGTAATGTCTTGAGAACCAGTTTGGTGTAGTGGTTAAGGCACGAGGCTAGAAACCAAGAGGCTGTGAGTTCTAGTCCCACCTTAGACCCTAAGCCAGCTGGGGGCCTTGGGCCAGTCACCCTCTCTCAGCCCTTGGAAGAAGGCCAGGGCAAACCACTTCCGAAAAACCTTGCCAAGGAAACTGCAGGGACTTGCCCAGGCTGTTTCCGAGAACTGGACAAGATTGAATGGATAAAAAAAATAGTAATGTCTTACAAATGGCCTGTGTTTCTCTGCAAATAATGGCACTTTAACCCCCTTTAAAACATGGGAGTTACCATATAGTATTTTGGTCATTGTTGAAGTTCATTGATGGTGTGACTGCAGATAGAAAGAAACAGCTTTATTAAAATCATGATCAATGTTTGGAAGTATACTTCCTGCTGTTTTGAGTACAGTAATAACATTGAAATACTGAGAACATGCAGTGGATTCTTTTCTTTAGTTTACCTTTTCTTTTCTTTTCCTTTCTCTTTTTTTGTTTTGTTTTGTGCCCTTGAGTCAGTCTTGACTCCTGGTGACTGCCTGGACACATCCCAGTAGTTTTCTTGGCAGCATTTTTGGAAGTGTTTTTCTCTTGCCTTCTTCTTGGAACCAAGAGAGGATGGCTGGGCCAAGGTCCCCCATCTAGCTTCTTGCCTAAGCTGGGACTAGAACTCAGTCTCCCGCTTTCTAGCCTGTTGCTTTAATCCCTACACCAATCTGACTATACTTCCATAGTCAGAGGAAATCTCTGATAAAAATTGAATTAAATATTCAGGAATAAGAAACACGTATCAGTTTGTTATATATATCTAACTTCAGACAAATATGAGAGGGTATGTTTTTTGTTACTATTTTCATATGAAAAAGAAAATACCTGCTGATAAGATTATTTCTTGGCAGAACTGAATAAAATGTGTAAATAAACTGGCCCCTGCTGAGGCAATAAAACCTGCTAAGCATTATCTCATGAGAGGTACCACCTGATTAAATGACATTATATTGTGAATGACTCCTTTTATTGTAAAAGGGAAGAGCACTACAACAACAACAGTCCTTGCACATAGAAAAACTAACATGTCAAAAAGACATGTTGGTGTTTGGCATGCTAGATTTCTATCTGGAAAAATCTTGACTTGTTGATTTGCATTTAATCATATGAACACATGATAAAGGCCAGATACCTCAGCTGCTTAGTAAGAATGAAGCCTCTTGATTTGTTCTGAAGTTGCTATATCTATTGGTGCAATTAGATCTGATTACGGCCTTTAGCCTCTTTGGGGTTTTCTTAAGACAAACCTTAGCTGTTACATCAAAACTTTCACTGATTTTATTCTTCTGAACCTTCTTTAAAGGTAAAGGTAAAGGTTCCCCCCGCACATTTGTGCAGTCGTGTCCGCCTCTAGGGGCCGGTGCTCATCTCCGTTTGTTAGCCGAAGAGCCAGCGTTGTCCGAAGACGCTTCCATGGTCATGTGGCCGGCATGACGCACGCAGAATGCTGTTACCTACCCACCGAAGTGATACCTATTCATCTACTTGCATTTGCATGCTTTCAAATTGCTAGGTTGGCAAGAGCTGGAGCTAGTACGGGAGCTCACTCCGTCACACAGGGCTAAGGATTCGAACCTCCGAACTTGCGATCTTCTGATTGACAAGCCTGGCGTCTTAGCCGCTGAGTGACCTATAAAAGGAAAATGGCAACCAAATTTTCAGTACTTAGGTAAACTCACTAATTTGGATTTGATAATTGACAGGTTAACTTCCTTAAGATTGTTCTATATTGTTTGCTGCGCAGATCCTTTTTCTTTAATCCAGTAATAAATGCCCAAACAAATAGATCTCTGACAAATATTGAATCACTAGTACTGAATGTTCCAGATTAATCTAATTACATATTATTCTGGAACTAACACCCAAGCCTTTGATTGGTCTTTAAATGTCTTGGAAAAATTATTTCCAAAAGGAACCCAATGATCAAGACTGGGATAAAATCTGGAAATGGAATACAGTAGCATCATCCTCTGCCCAAATTAAAGAAACACTTTAAAAATTGTTTCACAGATGGTACATGTCTCCCTCTAAATTAGCATCTTGAAGAAAGCGCGCTCTTTTCTCTGCTGGAAAGCTGTGCAGAAAGGGGTACATATTTTCAGCCGTAGTGGTCATGCTGCTATGTCTTCTCTTTTTGCTCTGAGTTTTTTTCCCCAGAGATTGATAAAATCATAAATCAAAAAATTTTTGTCCATAGTTTGCACTGCTGAATATATCCCTAAAGGTAAAGTTTCCCCCCGCACATTTGTGCAGTCGTGTCCGACTCTAGGGGCCGGTGCTCATCTCCGTTTATTGGATGAAGAGCCAGCGTTGTCTGAAGACGCTTCCACGGTCATGTGGCCGGCATGATGCGCGCAGAACGCTGTTACCTACCCACCGAAGTGGTACCTATTCATCTACTTGCATTTGCATTCTTTCGAATTGCTAGGTTGGCAAGGGCTGGGGCGAGTGCAGGAGCTCACTCCGTCACGTGGGGCTAGGGATTCGAACCACCCAATTTGCGATCTTCCGATCCACAAGCCTGGCGTCATACCCGCTGAGCCATCACGCCCCTTTTAGGGATACCCCTTTTAGGCAGATACTCTAAAAATCTGATACTATTTTTGTCTGTGGCTAGACTGTCCACAGGTAAACATTGGAAAAACAAAACCATGACTCTGGACGAGTGATTTCAGAACATCTGGCATATCGCCATAGCTGAGAAGTTAACCCATATTCTTCAGTTTTGTTCAAGCCTTTTGAAAAAGAAGGTCTGATTTTACAGTTTATGTCATCGGGGGAATTACGGTTGCCCTCTGCTGGTTGAATATACAGGGCGAAAAGGAGAAAAGAGCTAAAAGGAAGGCATGTCAGGCAAACCCTCATCATGACCGTCTCCCACCCGGAAACCTATGCCCTCATTGTGGGAGGTTGTGCGGATCCAGAATTGGCCTTTATAGCCACTTACGGATCCACCATTAAAATTTTACCTTTGGAAGATAATCTTACTCGGCTACGAGTGATCACCAATGAATATTAACGAGTGGAAGGAATATTACAGTAATCTTAATGCTTGGCTTTGCAAATCTTTCTTTTTATATTCATGAGTGTGGATAATTTAAAATTAGCAATGTAATAAAAAGTAAAGGAAAAGAAAGGGGGGGGGGAAGCAACGTATTGCTCTGGATAAATAGCACCAATAAAGAAAGAAATATCTCTCCCATTCTTTTAAAAATGAGAATATATTTGTGACATGATCTTTACAGAATTATACCAGTTTAACAAATTTGATGAAATTATGAGAGAAGGAATGGGGTGAAGCTGATTGTGGAAATGAATGATTCACTCCAAGCTTTGCATTCCACTAATTGCTGTATTAAATATATGACCCACTTTTTTGCTTAGATCGGGACTCAAGACAGCTAACAACATATGTAAAAGCTACAATTTTAAAACATATTAAAATGTGAACACTACTATTATTATATTCAGTCTGTTGGATCTGAATGCTAACGAACAGTTCAATACATGCTCCTCTTCTAACGGTAATGGTGGAAAGCTTCTAAATAAAACTCAGGGATTATTGAGGATCCTCACATAATAAAACCAAATGGCAGGACAAGTAGGACAGAAAGGAAAAAAAAACTTTTATCAAACCAAATTCTGTTATAATAAATAAAAAGGAGGGTTGTTAATATATAATTGTAGTATAAAAATCCCTCACCTTAAATTGAGAAAATAAGATCTTCCCAATTTCCACTTGTCTTTCAAAAAGCTGGTAAATTAAAAAATAAGATTTTATTTCATGTGATATGTAAATTGCAAAAGCCTTGTTGAGATTATCATGGGTTTACAAGTCAGAGTCTCTGCACACACTACTTGCATGGATCTTTCAGATCCACTGTGGGCTATGGTGAGACATGTCCAGGCAAAGGTGCCCAATCACTTGATGGGGATGCCCCAGGTGAAATTATGCATCTGTAAAAGCAAAACACTTCCACAAAATGTGACCCAATTAAGTAATTCAGGGGGAAGACAACCTTCTCTTATATACTCCACTAAAGAAGGGGGTTCATAACTTGAGAGTACTCAATTCAGCATTGTCACCGGATGGCTGGACCGTGGCAATGGTAGGAATCTGATGTTAGCTCTGGATGGCCCACCAAATAAAACCTTCCCTAACCACTCTAATGTAGGGGGCGCAATGGCTCAGTGGTTAAGATGCCAGACTTGTCGATTGGAAGGTCGCAAGTTCGGCGGTTCGAGACCCAAGCGCCGCGTGACAGAGTGAGCTCCCGCACTCGCCCCAGCTCTTGCCAACCTAGCAATTCTAAAGCATGCAAATGCAAGTAGATTAATAGGTACCACTTTGGTGGGTAGGTTCTGTGTGCATCATGCCGGCCACATGACCGTGGAAGCGTCTTCGGACAACGCTGGCTCTTCGGCTAACAAACGGAGATGAGCACTGCCCCCTAGAGTTGGACACGACTGTGCAGGAGAAACCTTTACCTTTACCTAACCACTCTAATGTGCTGTATGAAATTGTCCACCCTGGAAGATAAACTGGAGATTGCAGTCCATGCAGAATGCTTCAGCTGCTAAACAAATTACTTGTGCAATGCAAAGATTTTCTCAGTGGCTCTCAACCCCTTAAATAATGCTACCAAAGCAGAAGACCTCCTCTGCCCACCATAGCTCAAATTAAGCAGTCCAGGCTGCACTAGAGAATACCAGATAGCAGATACCTTCGCTAGCAGGATGGTTCACAGAAACTTCACTTGGTATTTATGGTTAGCAAAGCTACAATTGTCAACTTGAAATGAAACCTATAGAAAGATAAGAGCATATAAACAAAATAGAAACATTCAAATATTTTGGCTACCAGTTGGCTCTATTACTTCCCATCATACCCTTTTTGTACTTCTACCACCACATGTCTAAAAATACTCTTAGAATTCTTTCCTTTTAGCCCTGTCCATAAACAAAGAGGGGCTGTTTGGAGGAGAAAGCCATTCTAGTCTCTCACCACCTCCCACCACTCCCGCCCTGGCTCTTTCACTCTTTCTCACACAATACATACATACACTCAGTCCCAGCTCATTTGTAAACCACCAAGCAAGCAGCAAGCAGAAAAAGAGACCAGCACACATGTTTCTGTTTGTTATTAGCTAGCATCACATTTATTAGGCCAGGGAACCATGCTTCTGAAAGGCATCAAATGAAAACCAATTTTGAATACAATTAATGCAAAACTGGCCAAGTCCCTAGTGAGCTTTGTATTACTTTCTAGATTTCAGGATAACAATATGAAGGAGGAGTTAACATTATGAGATTTAATGTTAGGTCATGTTTAGAGGTCCCAATGTCTTCATGAGGCCCATTGTATACTAAATACACCTCATCTTTAGAACGAAACTCACGCACAAAGATTTCTTGTACTTCAGTCTTCTGGTCACTGCAGTTGATCTTCAGAAAGTGCAAACTAGGCTGATGGTAAACTAGGAGACTCAGTGGACCCTTGTTTCTTTGCAAGGTGATTGTCCCCTTCAAGAAGAACAGATAAAGACCATCACAATGGATTGGGATAGAGTGATTCACAAGATTGACTTCCATTGGCCCATCTTTCTTCTTAATCCCAATCGGTTTCCGGTATGTGATGGAGAGATCTGCAAGAAATTCCAGAAAAAGTCATGGATGTGTCAACTTCAGAGCCACAAGATTCTTTTGCTAAAACAGGAATAAATGAAAAGATAAACAATTTAGGGGGAAGAGGAGAGGAAATAAAGAGGAGGACAATAGGAAAATCTGTAAAAGAATGGAAGCAACAGGGAAAGTGAGCGGAAGTTTGATATGACGTAGAATATCAAACATTTCCTATTAGTGCAAATAATTGGTCCAGTTATCTGAATAAAAAGGCAGGTGTTATTTTGCAAAAGCCAACATCTTTCTCATGCTGCTTATACAGTAGTTTAAGTCATGTATGTGCAAATCAGTTTGAAGCCAAACTTTGATCATCTTCACTTCTTCTGGGCTCCAAACACTGATGACTGGCAGAGAACTATATGAGCCAACCAGTTTTTCCTCCATCTGCCTAACAGGAGAGTTAAAAAATGGGACTCAAACAAGTTTTTTACCTCAGAGACTGGTAGGCAGGAAAGACCGTGCTGCTTATATAAGCAGAACAAATCAAGCCATGCAGTTGTTGGGGTTTTTTTAGATGGACGTGAAGCTAACTAAAGGAATAGCAGTCAGGTTCACTGTAAGGTTGTTTGCATTCCTTACCTAGCATGGTTAGGTTGCAGCAAGAATTTGCATGCACCCAAGAGTTGGGATGCATGATGAAGCAAAAGCAACAGGAAACCAGAGTGCCCACAAGATTCCTGAAGTCGAACTTTAGGGCTCTTCTGCATGGCAGCACAAAAGTGCTGCTGTCCAGTGTGGGAGCCAGCACTCCAGCATGTCAGCTCAGAGATGTGCTGGCTACACTTCAGACCCATATTCTGCTTCAGGAAAGAAGCAGAAGAGGGATTCTGGCTGCCCTGAGGTCCCGGTGGAGGGGTGAGGCAAGGTGGGGAACCTGTTACTGGCAGTGGCGGAACTACAGGTCAGCTCTGTTGTCAGTTCTCCAGTTCTGTGGGATTGGAGGACTGGACCCAAAGTAGTCGTTCTCTGCTGTCTTTCTCCCCTCTGCTTCTCCTGCCACCCAGGGTGAGAGAACTGGGGGCAGAGGACAGACTCCCTTTTCTCCCCTGCTGCTGTTGCCAGGCGTGTCGGACAAAGGGGTGGTGGTGGAAGAAGAGTTGCAGGTTGGCAAGTGGCTTTCACCGTGATCCTCTGCGCCAGAGAAGTGGCTTTGCTGCCTGCAACCCTACCCCCACCCCAGGCCAGGCATGCAGGCAGCAGAGTTGCTTTCCCCACCTTAAAATGACCCTCCACCATGGCTTTGCTTTACAGCTGAAGACGTGGGATGGGGGAATATGTCCACACATATGATCAGTGGTGCAACAGTACACTGCTGGACACATGCTTAAAACATCCCTTGCTCCTCCACAGCTTTGGCACTTCAATACACACAGCACATCCACCAACCCTCCCCTCAGTTTTGGCACAGGTGCGCTTGGGAGTGTTTTGAATGTGTCCAGTGGTATACATTTTTAGTAAGTGTCAGGAACATACCTCCCCTGCAGTACTCTTGCTGAATGCCCATGTCCTCAGTCCACTGATACAACACTGACAAGCATCAAGGCGACCTGGGTGGCCTACCAATTGACTGCTGGACATGTGCATAAAAAGCCCCCCACTGTTAGGCACTGTAGCAGTTAAACCTTGGAGGGAGGGACAGCTGTACCACAGGGGAAACACCTCTTCAGATCGCACTCCTGTGGTGGGGTGGACCTTCCATGGGCAAAAGTGGGTTCTGTGGCTCCTGCCATACACGGAGAGCAGGAGACGAGGGAGAAGCAGAGGTAAATGAGCTGTTTGCTGCCAGCAGAAGAGTCGCTTCCTGCTTCTCTTTTCTCTGGCAAGGAGAGAGTCTTTTCAGTGGTAGAAGAACTGGCACCCAAAAATTCTGTAGAAGCCTTGGGTGGCCAGGAGGAACAGGCCAGAGTGCTGCCCCTGCAAGAAACTGTGGGCAGAGGCTCCCTTTGCAGTAGGTGATATTTATGTTCCTGTCCACAAAAAGGTTACTGTAGTGAGCTATCTTCACACTGGGACCAGCAGAGCGTGCTACCTTCAGTCTTGTCTGAAACACAAGCATAGGCCCAGGGTGCCAGCCCTTGTTCCTGGCTCCGTGCTGCAGCTTTGCCTAAGGATCAGAATTTCTGTTACAAATTAGGAGAGAGGGAGAACCTAGATTAGGCTGAACGGCTGTTATAGTCCGACTCCAATCTCCTATCATCTTCTCCAGGAGAAGCTGGAATAAAATAAGCAAGCTTTAGGGTGTCAGATGGAACAGCTTTTTCCTCTTGCTGGCAAACCTCAAGCATCACCTTTCTTGTCTGGATTCATAAGAAAGAAGAGGGAAAGAAGAAGAGAAAGAAGGGCTTCCTACTAAGGAGGACGTGAATTTTCCTTTACACAATCCAGGCTGAATCTTTAACTAAACTGTTTCTGACCAAATTGGATTAGAGAGACATCATGGCATGTGGTATCAAAAAGTCAGCTGGAGGAGTTGAAAGGCAACCTATCTGAAGCTCTGGCACGAACAGAACACAAATTTGAAAACAGAAACAAGAAACAAATAATGCTAACTCACTGCTAGGCTTGATGTAGATCCACTGGGTCTGGGAACCTGGGCTCTAAAACATAAAGGAACAAAACAAAACAGTGTGATGTGAAAAATATGTACAAACACAAGATGAAAATGCAGGTCAGATGCATAAAAACTAGAACAACATGCAGCCTGTTGCATAAGAAATCTTACCAAATCTTAATTACAATCACTGGGTGCAGCTATTTTCTGCAAATCATATATGAACATAAGATTATCTGTGCTGGATTAGGTCAAGGGTCATATTAATCCATCATTTTCTCTCAGTAGCAAACCATATGCCTTTGGGAATCTCACACGCAGAAGGTGGAGACATTCCCCTTTCCCACCATTGTTTCCCTGAAGCTAGTATTTGGAGGCATGCTTTCTCCAACTCAGAGATAATAGTCTTCAAAAGAAATACTGTAGCCCTCAATAGATCTGTCCTTCATGATTTATCCAATTGCATTTTAAAGCCATCCAAACTAAATCACAATCGCGGTAGATTCATTATATGCTATGTAGAGAATATCAGCAGTCCATTCAGCTACTGAAAACAGGACTAACATCAAACTACAAAAAGAACTATGCCTATTTTATTAAATTTGTACAGTAAATTTTTGATCATATCCAAAGTCCAGAAAAATGTATTTAGAGGTCCATTCCCAACGGGGCAGTTTAAAAGGTAGCTGCTATTGCAACGTAACTTCATTGGCAACTGCATAGAAACAGTTGTGTGCCTTCACTTTAAAAAAGGTGTCTTTTTCTTTTTCCATTTTGAGTAATTCACTTGAAGAAGGATTCAGAGAAATGGGAGCAGGGGCAAAGAAGGGTAATTAGGATGATCAGAGGACTGTTCTATAAAGAGAGATTGAAGGAAAGATGGGGGGCGGCGGCTTTGATAACAGTCTTTAAATACTTGAAAGTAGATCACATAGCAGAAGACTATTCTCTATCTATTCTGTTCTCTATCATTCCAGAGTGCAAGACACAGAACCATGAATTTAAATTATAGTGGAGCCCACCATCCAGGGAGGGGTCGGGCTCCCCTTCACTGGATGTTTTTAAGGGGAAGCTCTGGAGTGTTTTCATTTGCATTCCTGCACTAAAAGAAGCAGATTGGACCCAGTGACTTAATGCACCATGAAACTCTATGATTCCAAGCAGAGAAAATCAGGTCCAGTCAGTTTCTGTAGACAGAATTAAACTGAGTAGAGAGCTTACAGTCAGATTCTCTGGTGTTAGTCCTGTTTAACAGACAGCAAGCAGGGGACCTTGTGCTCTGGACAGGAAGGTTTTTAAAAAGAGGACATGCAATTTGAAAGATCTTTGGTCTTGAGGTGAAATAGAGTTTATGAGTGCAATAAGAGAATGAACCAGTGGATGATTTCCTCATCCCACTTATGTGGTCTAACAGAACACTGTGAGTATGGTACCCTCCATGATGAACTGACTGGACTCTATAGTGGGAGTTGTAGACCTCAGGCTGTCTGAAAGCCTTCTGTTAGATAAGAACTTTTCTCACTCGCTGTATCGTCACCTTGTTGTGGTGAGTGGGCTTGTGTGTTCCCAATGAACTTTACTCCCAACTTAAGAATGGAAAACGGAATATTGGTGGACAGCAAAAGAGATTCAAAGACACTCTCAAAGCTAATTTAAAAAAATGTAATATCAGCATTGAGAACTGGGAAGCCCTAACTCATGAGCGTTTCAATTGGAGGTCAGCCTTTATTAATGGCGCTATGGACTTTGAAGAAGTACGAGTACAGGGCGAAAGGGAGAAAAGAGCTAAAAGGAAGGCACGTCAGGCAAACCCTCATCATGACCATCTCCCACCCGGAAACCTATGCCCTCACTGTGGGAGGTTGTGTGGATCCAGAATTGGCCTTTATAGCCACTTACGGATCCACCGTTAAAATTTTACCTTTGGAAGACAATCTTACTCGGCTACGAGTGATCGCCAATGATGATGATGATGATGATGATGAGATAAGAACTTTATGCTGATAAAAGCAGTTAGCTATAGGACCACCAGGTGAAAGTATCACACAACCACCACAGCAGCAACCATCCCTCAAGTGGCTTTGCTTCCCTCTGAAGATCCAGAGACAGCAAAGATCAAAGAGCATGATCAATCAATTGGGCAACATGACCCCTTTCAAACCTACCAGACTGAATCCTAATGAGGCTTTTTACTGACTGTCGGCATCTTGGGTATCAGTTCAGTTTGCTCATTCTTATCCAGCACATTATGCAACCCAGGCAAGGTTCTAGAGCAGGGTTTCTCAACCAGGGTTCCGTGGAACCCTAGGGTTCCGTGAGAGGTCACTAGGGGTTCCCTGGGAGATAATAATTTATTTAAAAATTATTTCAAATTCGGGCAACTTCACATTAAAGAGGTAAGTTTCATTCTTTATTTTTAGTTTAAGAACCCTGTTAGTGCATATATACAGGCCTACACCTGAAACGAATATAATAATTTTGTAACTTCTGGCCTACAGTATATTTGAGCCTGAATGTGCAGGGGTTCCCCGAGGCCTGAAAAATATTTCAAGGGTTCCTCCAGGGTCCAAAGGTTGAGAAAGGCTGTTCTAGAGTATTGGCAGCTTTCTTGGGAAAAATTAATTTATCAAGGATAATAGAAATTTGTGTCATCAGCATCTTAACAGCCCTTCACATTAGTGCTCTGGATTACTTCATGTGTGTGTACATAGAATATACAGAGGACTGGGCAGAATTATTTCAGGTGTCTAGCTTAAGGTAGAGCAAGAACACTGATTTAAATCTAATATGGTCAGACACTCAATGGCCCTGTAGAAATCCAGTTTGATCTTGGGGCACAATAATCAGAAAAACAAGCTGCAATCCTGTATGAACCAAAGTGGCTGTTACAATCTTAGACTCCACCTTTATCAATGAAATAGGTTGCTAACTAGAACACTGAGTAGGATCCTTGTTCCAACAACTACGATGTTTGGTTTGTTAAAACAATAAGGCAGGGATTTATTTGAAAAAGCTTCACCATACAATTCTATAAAATAGGAGATAAATTATCAGTATACTTTTTTGTACTGAACCACCAGAAATCTGTCAGGGCCAGGAGTCTTCACTGATTTCAGATATATACTGTTTTGTTTGTTTGTTTGTTGTTTATTCGTTCAGTCTCTTCCGACTCTTCATGACTTCATGGACCAGCCCACACCAGAGCTTCCTGTCGGCCGTCGCCACCCCCAGCTCCCCCAAGGTCGAGTCCGTCACCTCCAGAATATCATCCATCCATCTTGCCCTTGGTCGGCCCCTCTTCCTTTGGCCTTCCACTTTCCCTAGCATCAGCATCTTCTCCAGGGTATCCTGTCTTCTCATTATGTGGCCAAAGTACTTCAGTTTTGCCTTTAATATCATTCCCTCAAGTGAGCAGTCTGGCTTTATTTCCCGGAGTATGGACTGGTTTGATCTTCTTGCAGTCAAGGCACTCTCAGAATTTTCCTCCAACACCACAGTTCAAAAGCATCTATCTTCCTTTGCTCAGCCTTCCTTATGGTCCAGCTCTCGCAGCCATAGGTTACTACGGGGAATACCATTGCTTTAACTATGCGGACCTTTGTTGTCAGTGTGATGTCTCTGCTCTTAACTATTTTATCGAGATTTGTCATTGCTCTCCTCCCAAGAAGTAGACGTCTTCTGATTTCCTGGCTGCAGTCAGCGTCTGCAGTAATCTTTGCGCCTAGAAATACAAAGTCTGTCACTGTCTCCACTTTTTCTCCCTCTATTTGCCAGTTATCAATCAAGCTGGTTGCCATAATCTTCATTTTTTTGAGGATTAACTGCAACCCAGCTTTTGCACTTTCTTCTTTCACCTTCGTCATAAGGCTCCTCAGCTCCTCCTCGCTTTCAGCCATCAAAGTGGTATCATCTGCATATCTGAGATTGTTAATGTTTCTTCCAGCAATTTTAACTCCAGCCTTGGATTCATCAAGCCCAGCTTGCATGATGTGTTCTGCGTACAGGTTGAATAGGTAGGGTGAGAGTATACAACCCTGCCGTACTCCTTTCCCAATCTTAAACCAGTCCGTTGTTCCGTGGTCTGTTCTTACCGTTGCTACTTGGTCGTTATACAGATTCCTCAGGAGGCAGACAAGATGACTTGGTATCCCCATACCACCAAGAACTTGCCACAATTTGTTATGATCCACACAGTCAAAGGCTTTAGAATAGTCAATAAAACAGAATAGATGTTTTTCTGAAACTCCCTGGCTTTCTCCATTATCCAGTGGATATTGGCAATTTGGTCTCTAGTTCCTCTGCCTTTTCTAAACCCAGCTTGTACATCTGGCAATTCTCGCTCCATGAATTGCTGGAGTCTACCTTGCAGGATCTTGAGCATTACCTTACTGGCATGTGAAATAAGTGCCACTGTTCGATAGTTTGAACATTCTTTAGTGTTTCCCTTTTTTGGTATGGGGATATAAGTTGATTTTTTCCAATCTGATGGCCATTCTTGTGTTTTCCAAATTTGCTGGCATATGGCATGCATCACCTTGACAGCATCATCTTGCAAGATTTTAAACAGTTCAGCTGGGATACCATCGTATCCTGCTGCCTTGTTATTAGCAATGCTTCTTAAGGCCCATTCAACCTCACTCTTCAGGATGTCTGGCTCTAACTCACTGACCACACCATCAAAGCTATCCCCGATATTATTATCCTTCCTATACAGATCTTCCGTATATTCTTGCCACCTTTTCTTGATCTTTTCTGCTTCTGTTAGGTCCTTGCCCTCTTTGTTTTTGATCATACCCATTTTTGCCTGGAATTTACCTCCGATGTTTCTAATTTTCTGGAAGAGGTCTCTTGTCCTTCCTATTATATTGTCTTCTTCCAGTTCACGCATTGCTTGTTTAAAAATAATTCCTTATCTCTTCTGGCTAACCTCTGGAATTTTGCATTTAATTGGGCACATCTCCCCCTATCACTGTTGCCTTTTGCTTTCCTTCTTTCTTGGGCTATTTCCAGTGTCTCAGCAGACAGCCATCTTGCCTTCTTGGTTTTCTTTTTCCTTGGGACGTTTTTTGTTGCCACCTCCTGAACAATGTTGCAAACTTCTGTCCATAGTTCTTCCGGGACCCTATCTACTAAATCTAGTCCCTTAAATCTATTCTTCACCTCTACTGCATATTCATTAGGAATATTAGTGAGCTCATATCTAACTGATCTGTGGGTCTTCCCTATTCTCTTTAGTCTGATTCTAAATTGTGCAATAAGAAGTTCGTGATCTGAACTACAGTCAGCTCCAGGTCTTGTTTTTACCGACTGTATAGATGTCCGCCACCTTTGGCTACAAAGGATGTAGTCAATCTGATTTCGGTGTCGACCATCTGGTGAAGTCCATGTATAAAGTTGTCTTTTAGGTTGTTGGAAGAGTGTTGGTTATGCACAGTGAGTTGTCTTGGCAAAATTCTATCAGCCTATGTCCAGCTTCATTTTGTTCTCCCAGATCATGCTTACCTGTAATTCCAGGTGTCATTTGACTATCCACCTTAGCATTCCAGTCTCCTGTAATGAAAATAACATCTCTTTTTGGCGTATTATCCAGTAGGTGCTGCAGATCCACATAGAACTGATCTACTTCTGCTTCTTCAGCATCTGTGGTTGGAGCATATATTTGGATCACTGTGATGTTAACTGGCTTATCCTGAATTCGAATTGAGATCATTCTGTCATTTTTTGGATTGTATCCAAGCACTGCTTTAGCCACTTTATTATTAATTATGAAGGCTACTCCATTTCTTCTGTGGTCCTCTTGTCCACAGTAGTAGATCTGGTGGTCATCTGATGTGAAGTGGCCCATTCCAGTCCATTTCAGTTCACTGACACCCAAAATGTCTATATTTAATCTTGACATCTCACCAATAACCACATCCAATTTGCCCTGGCTCATAGATCTTACATTCCAGGTTCCTATGGTGTGTTGATCTTTAGAACATCGGATTCGTCGTTCACCACCAGCACCGTCGGCCGCTAGCCGTCCTTTCGGCTTTGAGCTAGCTGCACCATCACATCTGGGGCTAGTTGAACTTATCCTCTGTTCCTCCCCAGTAGCATTTTGACCATCTTCCGACCTGGGAGTCCCATCTTCCAATGGTATACTGACATATCTCTGGTTGTACTGATCCATTTAGTTTTCACGGGAAGAATACTGGGGTGGGTTGCCGTTACCTTCCCCAGGGATCGTATTTAGTCTAACCTCTCTGCCACGACCTTCCCGTCTTGGGTGTCCCTTCACAGTTTAGCTCATGGTGTCATTGAGGTGGTCAAGCTCCAGCACCACAACAAGGTAACGATCTCCTTCGCTGGAGGATATATACTGTACATGTGTGAAAATTTCTTGAAGCAAGTAAGATTAGTGAGTGAGATAAATTTCTTGTGATAAATTTCTACTTTCTATAGAGAACAATCTCATACTGATGAAGATGTAAAACAATCTGATTTACAATAAATGTGGTAGGGAATGGAAACCATTGATGGAATATTTGCAAAAAGCAGGAGGGGCAAAGCTTACATGGGGTTTTGAAGACTAGATTATATATAAATAGAAAATATCAGATAAGAAATGTTTATGAATATTATATAAAGCTAGTATGTAAGATAAATTTTTTTTTTACTTTTATGACCAGAGATAGATCGGAAGTTAGCTTATTTCTATGCTGTTTTCCCTTTCTTTTTTCTTTTACTTTTCTACACTTTTTTCTCTATCTTTTCTTAATTTGTATTTCTATTTCTGTTTCATTTTCAACTTTTAACTTTGTATATTTAAAACTTTAATAAAATTTATGAAAAAAATAAAATAAATGTGGTAGGAAGCTATCATATATTTTGTTAAACATAGCTTGCTGTTAAAAGAAGCTCCACTCTAGCTTGGCAAAGACAAAAAAAAAAAAGAAACCACTCCATTAGTTTAATTTATTTATTTTTTATTTACTTGGACCCGGTAGAGAATTCCAGTAAGATTCTGAGCAGCCTAAGCAAGATGGGTCTCACATTAGCTTCTACTAGCACCTTTGGTGGGCTCTATTCTTTAAATCAGTGCTTTCCAAACTGCTGCCTTTGGCAACACACCAGTGGCGGCAGCGGCGGAGGTGCGGGGGCAGCAGCCTCGTGTTTTCTGCTAAAACCTGGAAGCGCTGATGGCGCGCCGCTGCCGCCGCCACCATACACACCACCACTGCTGTGCGCGTCCACTTCCGGGTTTTGTCGCGACACACTAAAGTGTCACAACACACAGTTTGGAAATCTATGCTTTAAATACTTCTATCTTACTATGTTCCAAAATTGCAGAAACTAACCAGTTGTGATAGCCAAGAAATATCCATTCTGATTTTAGCCTTCCTGTTTGCACCCAAAGGAACAGATAGCTTATGAGTTAGCTTCACTGTATATATGATCTATACTTTTCTGTTTTTTCTGAGGTTGGATTTGAAAAAAAAATTGACTAAATATTGATGCATTGGAATAATCTGTAATTCCATAGTTCACTTCACTAGAGGGCTTTGTTTATGTTAATGATAGAAATAGATTATATTAAAGAATCTCCTTTAGTCTTTTCCCCCTGAGCCCAGGAAGGAGAGAGAAAAACAATTTTATCCTTCTCTTATTTCTGTTTAATTTTTTAAAATACCCCAATGAAGGGATAAAAAGGGGTTCACAAATTTGGAGGGGAAGGATTCCCACCATCCATGAGCAAACCTCACTCTTGTTCTCCACTGAGCAACCCCCTCCCTCTTCTCTTCTTCCTTTCCATACTCTTCAGAAGTACCTCAGTTTTCATTGAACCCAAGCTAGCAGACAAGGCACTCATCTTTGTATCTTGCTAATGGTGGCAAGATGGTAGCAAGATGCTTTGCTAATTCTTTTAAAATGGCATATCCTCATGATGTCACCTTTGTTTCATCTTCAACCCAACACTTTGAACCAACAAATAATAAACAAGCCCTTTCCAATATTCAAAACACAAAGTAACAACCTGATCCTGATTCTAATGGTAAACATATAGCAAAGAAGCATTGTCCTGAATCCCTGAAGTCTCTGACTCCAATTAGGAGACTCCAATTACTTCTACAACCTCTAATCAGCATCCTGGGGAGACCCCTGAGGAGGAGATGGCTCTCAGGTGTTGTAGAGAACAAGGAAGAGCTCCATTGTCAAGGTGACAAGGGGTAAAACAATTTAAGTCCACAATAACTGGATAACATTCAGAAGTCACTCAGGCAGACACCTCCCTAATTCACTGAACTATAAGAAAAGGCACAGCACAATCAGACTCGCAAGATTTGGTTATGATAGGCAATCCAATAAAAGTAGTTTTAACCTTCCTGTGGAGTTGATTTCTTGGTCTGGTCTGCCTAGTGGGGCTGACATGAGTGCAGTGGCCCCCATGGACTTTCTTTCGCTGGTGCACAGCCCTTCTCCTCACACTTCACATAATGTATTAGCTGAACAACATGCAGTCAGATCAATCTAAGGTAGACTTGGGCAAAATACTGCCTCTTAACAGCTCAGACTGTGACAGCTGACAGTTGGTCAAACAAAGCTATCTCTGTTAAAACTGAGGACATAAGGGAAATATAAAGAATTATATTAGCTAACTATCAGGGAGGTGGCCTTCCTGCCCCCCCCCCCCACTCAAGCCAGAAGGTTCTGCATCTTATCCTCTGAAGGGTAGCCTCAAAAAGATGTCTACCACAATGTCCTCCTTCTAAGAAAAAAAGAGGGCTTTCTTCTTGTTGCCAAAATAGGTAATTCGTTTTAACAATTTTAGCTAACAGCACTCATATTGGAAGATGGGCTTCTAAGGGCTCTATTCACTACTACTTAAGCTAACACCTTCACTGTCAATTACATTCAATGGATCTAGTCCCGCGTGACGGAGTGAGCTCCCTCACTCGCCCCAGCTCTTGCCAACCTAGCAATTCGAAAGCATGCAAATGCAAGTAGATGAATAGGTACCACTTTGGTGGGAAGGTAACAGCGTTCCGCACGCTGGCCACATGACCATGGAAGTGTCTTCGGACAACACTGGCTATTCGGCTAACAAACGGAGATGAGCACCGGCCCCTAGAGTCGGACACGACTGTGTGGGGGAACCTTTACCTTTTTATGCCTGTTTATGGCAGTGCCACCCAATCAGAGGAGCCAGATGGTGAGCCCATGCTGATGGCCCATATAAATATCAGAAATATAAAGCATCTGTCTCTCTCAGTATTCCTTCTGCTGGACTACACTCTTGTCATTTACAGTCAGAACTGGAGTTTTCTACCCCCTTCAGTCAGCAAACGTTGGACATGTGGCAGGTTGAAGAGCCTGGCTGAAGGAAAGTGACTCATCAATAAGACCAGGAGCATGTAGGCAGAAAGGGGAAAATGCTAGAAGGTATACAGTATAGTGCCATGTTTACGTCCTGGGTATAGAATATAAAAATATAAAAAGCCAGGAAGAGCAGAAAAAAGGGTTTGTATTGCAGATGCTTCAGGACATGCTGCTGGAAAGGACGCTGCCTGGTAAATGTGGAGTGCAGTAGAGTCTGCAAGTCCAGAGATTCTGGCCTTGAGACAAGGAGGAAGACCGGGAGGAAAATCCTGGAGAGGCTCATGAAAACGTGGAAAGAGCAGGAGGACGGACTTACATTTGTCTAAGGAAAGTCAGATACTGAATCTGGACAGTGGAATTTCCTGAGTGAAAGGCTTTGTTTGGCAGCAAGACAGCCAGGAGAAAACTCAGACATGCCAGTATCAGTCATTGAGATAAGGAGGGAAGAAGCCGAAATAAAGCACAAGTGGAAAACGAGAGAAAGAGATTTGAGAGGGAGGAAATTAAATAGGTTGTTTCTTATATGTTTACATATACTATTCTGTACATGCTAGGTTTTGTAAATTATATTGCCACTTGTACATAACATTAACTCTCACTACTTTATTAGCATAAGTATTTTCAGATAAAATCCTTCATTTGTTTAAGTATCGTCTGTGGGTATATGTCTGTATCAGCTCCTATCTCCAACTTCTCCCCTCCCCTAGTGGAGAGTATTTGGCTCTTCCCGCTCTCCAGTTTCTGACGATATACAGTAGTCGCTCACTCTCCGCCTTGCCTTGTGGTCACTCCTGTTCCTTATATAGCATCCCATCTCCACCAACACCAGTTGGATTGGCTGGGAATTGTTCAAAGCAGTCTTTCCTTGGTCTTGTGAAACATAACTGGATGGAAGGCCAAAAAGGATGACTCAGCTTTTGGGGCCCAAATTTCTGAATTCAAACTAATCCTCCAGCAAGAAACTTGGTCCCTGGAGCATATTAATATATCAACAAATGCAAAGTTACTCATTAGAAAAGAAAAATAAAATGCACAAGTATAGGATGGGTGGTACTAACTTGGTAATGATACTTGTAAAAAATGACATCGGAAAACTCGATTGCAAACTGAGTATGAACCAGCAGTGTGACATGGCTGTGGAAACAGTAAATGCAACAGAAGTATAATTCCCGAATCACAGGAAGAAATCATTCCACTCTATTCTGCACTGATCAAACCCCATCTTGAGTATAGTGTCCAATGCTCAGAGAAATTGGAACAGGCTGAGAAAAGAGCAACAAAGATCATCAGGGGATTAAAAACTACGGCCTATGAAGGGAGACTGAATTAGCTGTGTACTCTTAACCTGGACAAAAAATGCTAAGCATTCTTTAAATACCTGAAAGGATGTCTTATAGAAGATCAGGACCTACTGTCTCTTGTTTCACAGTGCAGGACACAGAATAATAGATTTAAGTTATAGGAAAGCAGATTGTAACAATGTGAAGGGGAAAAATCATATCAAAAGGGTCAGTTCAATAGTGAAACCAGTGAGGTGATAGATTGAATGTGTTAAAGCAGGGTTCTTCAACCTCAGCCATTTTAAGATGTGTGGACTTCAACTCCCAGAATACTCCAGCCAGCATTGCTGGCTGGAGTATTCTGGGAGTTGAAGTCCACACATCTTAAAATGGCTGAGGTTGAGGAACACTGTGTTAAAGCAAAGGCTACACAGCTTCACTTTGGATTCTACAATAAGTTGGCGGTTAGACTTGATGGCCTAAATGACTCCTTCCAACTCTATGATAATGTATGATAATTTTAAAATGTAATAATATTTCTTAATGTTGTACATGCTAACATCACACCATTAATACCCCACCTTCAACTGAGTTATTTATGGGGAAAATAGGAGGAGGAAGGAGTATTAGGTATGTTCGCTGCCTTGAGTTATTTATAAAAATAATAAAGGTGGGATAAAAATTAAATAAATAAAATGCTCTGTTAGATAAATTTGCATTGTTGACCCTTAAGTGAGCAGTGATAAGACTAAATGAATCTAGAATCAACTCCAGATTCTGGCAAAGAGTTACAAACATTATGATTTAAAGAAACTGTTGAAAAATTATCTGAATCCAAAACAAAGAAATAACTAAGAGTTTGGGAAGGTGGCAAATGTTGCAGCCCTGAATGGTGCTTGTAGCCATGCAACATTGAATTAAAATAAAATAATTTTTTTAAAGCAAAAATAATACATTTCAGAATTCCTGAGATGAGATTGTCAAAATATCACTAAAATGTTTGGTGATCTTATAAGTTTTCTAAAAATTTGAGAAGGCTACCTAAGCTAATGTGAAAAATCATGCAATGTCACCTGGGGCCAGAAAATTTTGCTGGCCTAATCTTATGACTAAGAAAAACATGTAGGATTGTGGATAATTAAGAACAATTAATAGATGATTTTAAATGAATTTCAGTGAGACATTTTTTAAGCTTAATTTTAAAAAAAATTGTTTAGTTTGGCCAGAGCCAAACATATTATTATATTTTACCAGTTTACAAAAAGGTAACTGTATTGCTCATAGGATGAGATGGTTGGATAGCATCACCGATGTGATGAACATGAACTTGAGTAAACTCCGGGAGGCAGTGGAGGACAGGAAGGCCTGGCGTGCTATGGTCCATGAGGTCACGAAGAGTCGGACACGACTAAACGACTGAACAACAACAACAATTGCTCATAGGAGTGAACTGCATAGCCCATGTTTTGATTCTCCTTTAATGGTCAAAAAGCCCATCTTAGAAGCATAATGTCTGATGAATTAAACCAAGTTCTCTAATTTCTTGAGCCATCCCACACAACTAAGTATGAGATAATCAGCTAACTTCCTCTTGAAAAGTGAAAAACAATACATGCCTGGACCTGTATAGATATAGAAATATCTTTGGAACATGCCATTTTATTTCTTTCTCATATCTCACCATACATCAGTTAGAGGTGGGTGGGCTTTACCACAGAGAATCTGAAATGAGCAGATGTAGTTTGTCTTAGAATATTTTTCTGTGCATTCTTTTGTCCATAGATGTCATTTTGAAACCATTTGTGTTATACAATGCTACTGTATCTATAATTACCACTGGGATGGATGACATTATAGAAGTACATAGGATGTGAGAAAGAACTAGGGAAGATTTGACTGTACATTATATCTAATGTAGAGCCAGTTTGGTGTAGTCATTAAGACACCAAGCAATAAACCGGGAGACTGTGAGTTCTAGTCCCGCCTTAGGCACAAAGCCAGCTGGGTGACCTTGGGCCAGTCACACTCTCTCAGCTCTAGGAAGCAGGCAATGGCAAAGCACTTCCGAAAAACCTTGCCAAGAAAACTGCAAGGACTTTTCCAGGCAGTATCCGAGAATTGAACGGGGTGTGTATGTGTGTGTGTGTGTACAGTATTTCAATTTATTTCCATTGTTATAAAATTGTATGTCTAATATTGATTGCTACTGTAACAGATTAATAGTACCTTGTGACAAATATTCTCTTATACAGCCAATATGTCCCTTGTGATTCTGCCTTGATTTTAAAGTTTTCTATGATCAGCAGATAAGACATTTATCCTTACATCCTTCCTCCAAACCTACTCCCTTCTCTTTTCTTCCTTGTAGACTTCCAGTTATGGGATGTGCTGTACACATTGGCTCTTCTCCAATATAGAAAAGTTTATCCCAAATTTATCTTGCTTACTGGGTCTTGTCAAAGTAAAAATATGGGGATTAATTTTGTCACTTTCCATTGTGCCTAACTAAATAGATATTTAGTACTAACCTTCGAAATGAGGCTGACATTGAACCTTTTACTGAAAGCAAAAAAGCAGTGGGAGCGGGAGTGATTTCTGACTTCCTCCTGGCTTCCCCATTGACTTTGCTTGTGGGAAGCTGGCAGGGAGCATCGGAAATCACTCCTCCTCCTCCTCAGCTGACCCGCAGAACTGCTTGCCACTTTGCTTGGGGGAGGGGGAACAAAGGGAGCCATGGACCGCAAGGAAAACTGCACCCCCGCTTCCCATCCTGGTGTGTCGCCAAGGGCCCACTCCCTTCAGGGAGGAAGAGGGCTCATCCGTCAACCACCAGTACCCCCCAGCCAGCCGTACCTCACCAGCAGGCAACCGAGTCACTCTCTCGTCCTTCCCTTGCCGCCCACTGCCATTAAGATTTCAAATTTCAGCCTTGGTTCCAAAGCAGCCAATCACCGCTTGCCCGTCGGGCCTTGCCACCAGCCAATTGGGCGCAGGGGCCAGAGGGAGGCAGGAAAGAGGGCGGGGATACTCCCATCCCATCTTCCCTTGCACCATGCAACCTATGGGTTTCTAGAAAGTGTAGTCGGAAGGCATGGTGGCACTGAAGTGGCCACAACTTTGCCAAATTTCAATCCCACATGTAATGGGTCCCAGATTTTGGATGCATTCTTTAAGTTAGCCCATTTGCAGTAACTTGGTTCAAAAATAGTTGCGCTATGATGCACCGTTTTGCCCAATTGAAGGTTGCAAACAGACACGAGAATTTTAGTAGTATATAAATTATAGAAGTATTTCTCCTTGTTTTGGAGATGCTTCAATATGCTTCAATGAATCATACCATTTTAAATAAATGCTAGAAATAATGAAATTATATCATAATGTCTCAAGATTACAAAACAGGAGATTATCACTAAATCCAAACATTATTGTACCTTGAAGGTTGTTTTTGACATTTACCATTGATCTTTGGCAAGATATTACATTTGTCAGTAAATAGGAGAAACTAAGATTGACTTCACTGGTGACAGGTGATTCTTGAGATACATAAATAAAACGAAACATTCTTATTCTTATGTGTAATAAAAACAATCTAAGAAAAGCCAAGGTATGAAAGGCTGTAATAGTTCTTTCTTAAAAGCACATCAATAAAATAAGTATTATTCATTGTTGAAGAATCTAGTAATAACAGAAGGAACATCATAGGGTTGTTTTGTCTTAGAGCTTATATGCCAGGAAAGATTTCAATAGCTGTTTGAAGATATTTCATATAACTAAACCACATAGCAATCCATAGTTTTTTTGTATGCCTGTTGTTTCATGGCATGTATGTGAACACATGAATAAAGGGACAATTTCTAGCCATTTTAGGAGCAAGCTTAGTTGCCTTCAGAACGACAGCATGACTGAAGAGCAGTTCTGTAATTTGAAAAGTATGCTAATTTACCAGCAGGGCATCACACCTTAAAAGACCAACAAAATAAAACCAACTTGACTTCAGCCAGAAAAAGCCTCAAGTCGCACATGAATTCATCCTGAGCCACAGCACGGTGAGGTTTTTGTGCAGACTTACCCGAAAATGGGACAAACCAAAAAGGATCAAGCAGACAAGTAAGACTATCCAATGTATAATCGTGATCCCAACATACAGTGAGATCCGTTTAGTTTGCTTCCCACTCTCTCTCTCTGCAGGTAGCTTTTTCATTATTCTGTCCTCCATCTCCAGTTGTTCCTCCATATCACTGCCTTCTAATAGAAATGCACAGAAGGAAATCACCTTCCGCCCAAGAAAAATAATCACTACTGAAGCCAAAAGCTGTGAAGACAGCTCTTAAATGCCATTAGGAGTGTTTTAAACATGTTGTGTAGATAGAGATAGGGGACTTCTTGTGACTAATCTGAAATTTCCCTTTGTCCTTTCTTTCTTTCTGTGGGTGATTATGATAGCTGATATTCAATATATTCCAACTCATTTTTAATGAAGGTATTTCAACTGATCCTCATGATACTTACTGTCAACAACAAAGTTATCAGAACTATCTAGGAACTTCCTTCCCTTGGACTACCTCTGGGAAAATCCCCCATGAAGTAAAAATAGGATTCGGAGGTTTCACTTCTTGTTCAGTAGCCTGGAAACAAAAATATTATGAGTTCAGGCAGTACAAACATTTATCCTGATGCCTACAGAGAGTGGATTCTAATTCTTTCTGAATTATGACCTGATTCAGACATCATACTAAGCCACAGATTGCTTAAGTATCATTATTCAATAAACCACAGTTCACTATATTTACACAATACATTAATCTAAAACCAACCAACCACTATTTCTAATTTAGTACATTGGTTAAATCCAATGAGTAAGTCACATTAATGTTAGTGGGACTTACCCTTGAATAAATATTTATTTATTTATTTATTTATCATATTTATACCCCGCCTATCCCCTCCCTATTGGAGGACTCTAGGCGGCTTACAGTATTACAAATTCATATCTAATTATACAATTATACAGCATTATAATATACAATTTATCATCGCGCGCGCTCAGGAAGGGGGTTGGGGAACCGACTCTTCTTCCGTAGGCATTGGACTACATGTCCCAGCATACCTCGCTTCCGAGTCGGCTGCTGACGTCCTGGATGTTCGCCAATTGGGTTCCGTCGTCCTCTGTCGTCCTCCGTCCTCCATTGCCATTTTCGGGATTTCCAGGATCTTCTTTCGATTCCAAGGGCGACCCCCGAATTACAGGACATCGGCAAATTGACCCACTTTAACGTGGTACCCATTTATCTACTCGCTTGCGCTTTCGAATTGCTGGGTTGACAGAAGCTGGGGCGAGTGGCAAGAGCTCACCTCGTCACACGGGGATTTGAACTGCCGACCATTAGATAGGCAGACTTTACAGCTCAGCGGTTTAACCCGCTGAGCTAACCGCACCCCTATGCATAAGATTGGACTCCTAATTCCGTCTAATCCATAGATTATGGGATTTGTCTACATAACCATAATCCATTTCCCAAAACATACAGCTATACCAATATATACCCAAGCATTTTTACAAGCATGCAAAAGTGCAACAGAAGCATTAGGATAGATATCCTACCTCTGTCTAAGCACAGTAAGCCTTTCATATAGTACACCAAGCTATCCTAATGTGCTTTTTCTTCAAGTATTGTATAAATTGAGCCTATTGTGGCTTCCTTCATAAACCATGGCTAATTAAACCACTGATAGTGTATGAATAAACAGTGTGTAGTATAGACAGTATATACTACATATTATACGTATACAAATTAATACATAGAATATTCATATTATATATATTATGACTGTATTATTCATATTCATACAGTCATACTTTGATGTACCCACAGATACAGAAAGAGAATTGGTTTACATATTGTGCTAAACCATAGTTTATTTAACCATGGTTGAGTGAATAAAACACAATTGGTTGGGTTTACACCTCACTGACAAACCATAAGCCATATTTTATATGATTGCAACCTATTTTGGCACTACAGTCAAAGAGCAGGCAGGCAGGTACATACGTTCTGTTACAACTCAGCTGCATAAGGTTGGTAAATCCTGTAGGTGAATGGTGGCAATAAGAACAATTATTTAGATATGTAGTATATTTACAGTTTTAAATGAAGTGAAGAATCCAGGCCTAATATAGCCAGGTTGCTAACATCCAGATGCCCACTAGATAGCAACAATATACAGAATGCTTTGTGGTCAACCTGTGGTTATCTGGATTTTGCAGCCCTGGTCTAGTGTCTATAAATTAGATGGCAGCAAAGAGCTGGAGTTTTCTGCAACTCCTTTCTGCCATCTAGTACCTGTCTGGATTTTTGCAGCCAAAACATGGTCTTTAAAAAAAAAGGTGCATTATGAAGGTATTGTTAACCCCCATTTGGATACATGGATTTTTTTTTTAAAAAAAACTTGTTCTATGTTCAAAGGCTGAAAACAGATAGCATATTTCAAATAGCAAATCTATAAATAAATGAGCCAACTTATAATAGGAACTTACTTATTACTGGTCCAAATTTCTTCCCTTCTAGAGAAACCCCCCCAAATATGCCCCCTTGTGGCTTAAATATGTATTTATAAATACTACTGGTTACTGCTACTTAACTGTAAATGCTTAAGAACAGGTCTTAGTTCTGAATAGATGGTTAGGATTATACATAACTATGGTTTGTTTATATGTATTGTACCTTAGCATGTTACATAAACTCAACCAATGGTTAAACAAACCATTATTTAATGCAATATGAGACTCCAGCCAGATATATAAGAGGATGCAGCTGTTCCGGATAAAAGTATCCCCTGTGTTGATCCCAACCCTGTAAGTGTTTCCTTTCCATCAGAAGATATTTGGCAGGCCATTTAGATATGTTTAAGTCTTTAAATTTAGATCTTTTAAGATAATTATATACTAAATTTAGCCAAGGCCAGTGTTTCTCAACCTCAGCCACTGTGATATACCAAGGGCTAAGGAAGCCCCTAGAGTTGGACACGACTGCACAAATGTGCAGGGGGAACCTTTACCTTTAAGGAAGCAAAACTGGGAGAGACTAAATTTCATCTATAAGTAAAATAATTTACAGAGGCTAAGATAGTGTCTGTTTTCTGCATATTATATGGATTTAACCAGATATAGATCAGTGTAATACATTCCTGGCACAAAGCTCACTCTTCCTTATCCTCTTCACATCATCTATCAGCACATATGATTATCTGTCCTGCAGATAACACAAAGATAGGGAGACATTTTATCACATTTCAAGATCTTGACAAGCTGAGACAATGGGAGAAAACATCAAGATTAATTTCAACAGGGACATACAGAATGGATCTATGTGCTTTTAGTGGACCACAAGTTGAATATAAACCAAGCATGTCATGTGACACAGTTGCAAAAAAGGAAAGAAAGTAAAGCAAGCAAGAAGCAAGCAAACTTTGGCTGCATTCACAGAAATAGAGTTAAAATCAAGAGAAGTCATTTTTCCTGTATGCACTAGTCAGATTGTACCTAGAATATTGCATCCAGTTCTGGGTATTGCATTTTAGGAGGGACATTGTGATGATCTCGCCCTTTCGTTAAACAGAAGTACTTCTCACGCAAGTCTCACAGGAATACAAAGAAATCTTTATTATGCTAGTGGCTTGCAACACGTTAAAGATTCGAGTGGAGTATGTTTCCATATACCACATTTTAATAGTCTCCAAGTTCCCACCCCCTTTCTTAGGATTTAGCTATTGAGTTCAATCTGTTCTTGTTTGTCAGTTTCCTGCTGTTTCCGTTTGAATCCACTGATGTGGTGTTTAGTTCTTTTGATCTATCCCGGGTGCTGAATTGCTTGTCTCGTTTCCCTTGATTTTCCCTTGATTTGCACCGTTTACCTGTCTGGCGATTTTACTGCCAGGCACCCCCCCCCCCCCAAGCTATCACAGTTTGGTGCCATGGCAGGATGGCATTGATGACATCGTGACAGACATTGACAAACTGGAGTGTGCCCAGAAGATGGCAACAGAAGACAATAAGGGGCTGAACTTAGTAAGAAATGGTATAGTTGGGAGCATTGGGTAAGTTTGACCTGGAAAAAAAAAGAACAATGAGGAAACATGACAGCTGTCCTAAAAGTTGTCATATTAAACATGGACAGAATTGTTCTGTTGATCCAGAAGACAGGACAAGAAACAGTGGGTTTAAATTACAAGAAAGAGGTTTTGATTGGACATCAGGAAAAAAATTCCTAATAGTGAGAGCTGTGTAACAGTAAACAGGCTACCTTGAGAGATGATGGATTCTCCTTCACTGGAGAGGTTTAATAAACAGAAGTGGAAACTCTCCCCCCACCCCCGCCAAAAAACAAAAGCTAGCCGAAATTATGTAATCAAACTGACAAATGCAATATGTAAAATTTGGAGAAGCTGAAAGAGAACGTAATTCCATGGCAAATGTTTTAAATTGATACCAGACCTAGACCCATGAAACCAGCTGAACAATAAAGCTGTAAATACGATTAATGAACTCCTTCTCATTATCTCCTTTAAGTGCAAAATTATTATTATTTTGCACATGAAACTATTCTCTATACCAGAGCTTTCCAAACTGTGTGTTGCGACACGTTAGTGTGTCAGCTGCAGTGTCTGGATGTGTCGGGGCTGCTGCTGCCTCCGAGCCCTGCCAGGATTCCACGCAGGTCCTAGTGCCTGCCTTGTGCCCTGCTGTAAGAGTGTGTTGCGAAATGATGCATGTCTAAACAGTGTGTCACCAACATGAAAAGTTTGGAAAGCTCTGCTCTATGCACATGCCAGTAAGTGCTGCCCAAGAGTAGCTATACCTGCAGGACGATGGACTTGGGAGCTGGATTCCAGGCCCTCCACTGTATGTTAACTACCTCAGTCATCCTCTCTCTATTGCCATCTGGACTGGTAATGTGTAGGGCTGTGCAAAGATTAAATTGGGAGATTCAATACAAACACAATTACTTTGAATCTTTGAACTGAATCGACTTTCTAAGTCAGGAGTGATGATTTGGATCAAATTGCTGAATTGAATCAGATGCCTTTGAATCACTTCAAAAAGACAAAATCAAAATCTGATTCAAAGTTTCAAATCAATCAAACTATATCTATTTTTAATTGTAATTATGTTAATGATTTGCTCATATCACATGACAAAATATAAGAATCTGCATTAACTGAAAATAGAAAGTATTTTGCTATTTCTCAGTGTCACCCTTAGTAGTAATAAAATTAATTATAATGCCTTTTGTTTTCTTTTTTAGGTTATTTTTAAAATTTTTATTTATTAATCATTTTTAAAAGAAAAATAGTTGATACAGAAATAGAGTATCAGTAAGTGGACAAGGGCATTACCAAGATTGTACAGTTAGTGCTCAGTACACTATATCGTTGAAAACAGTACATTGAATTATTTTAACAATGTGAGAAAGGATTTGAATCTCTGAGCTGAATGCAAAAATCTCCACTCTTTTCTCTTTAAAAATACAAAATACACACATATATAGAAAGAAGAAAAACTACTAAAAGCATTATAGATAAATATTCCAGCTTTCAAGGAAGCGCTGGTGCTCCCCCTCCTCAAGAAGCCATCGCTGGACCCTACTATACTGGATAATTTTTGTCCAGTCTCCCACCTCCCCTTTTTGGGGAAGGTGGTTGAGAAGGTGGTGGCGTTGCAGCTCCAGAGGATTCTGGATGAAACGGATTATCTAGACCCCTTTCAGTCAGGTTTCAGGCCGGGACATGGGACGGAAACTGCATTGGTCGTGCTTATGGATGATCTTTGGCGGGAGCGAGATGGAGGCAGTGCATCCATTCTCGCTCTTCTTGACCTCTCAGCGGCATTCGATACCGTCGACCATGGTATCCTTCTGGGACGGCTCAGGGAGTTGGGGGTGGGTGGCGTGGTTTTACGCTGGTTCACCTCCTTCCTCCAGGGCCGATCCCAGTCGGTGTTGATAGGGAGCGAGAGAGCCAGCCCACGGGCCCTTGTTTGTGGGGTTCCGCAGGGCTCGGTACTCTCGCCGCTCCTTTTTAACATCTACATGAAACCGCTGGGTGAGATCATCCGTCACCACGGGCTGAGGTATCATCAATATGCTGATGATACCCAATTATACATCTCTATCCCGGGTGAAGTAAGTGATGCAGTGACCACCCTGTCCAAGTGCCTGGGGGCTGTAGGGGTCTGGATGGGGAAAAACAGGCTTCAACTGAACCCTGGTAAGACGGAGTGGCTGTGGATTAATGGCCCCTCGGTTTCTGGGACTTTGTCATCTTTAGTTCTGGATGGGGTCGCACTTCCCCAGACAGACCCAGTGCGTAACTTGGGGGTCCTCTTGGACTCACGACTCCTGCTCGAAGAGCAGGTGGCAGTCATGGCCAGGAGGGCCTTTGCTCAACTTCGTGTTGTGCGCCAGTTATGCCCTTTTCTTGACCGAGAGGCCCTTCGAACAAGCCCTGGTTGTCTCTCATATAGATTACTGCAATGCACTCTACATGGGGCTACCCTTGAAGAATATCCGGAAGCTACAGCTGGTGCAGAATGCGGCGGCACGGGCAGTTTTAGGGGCATCAAGATCGGTACACATAACACCTCTGCTCCGTGGGCTGCATTGGGTGCCAGTTTGCTTCCGGGTCCAATTCAAGGTATTGGTTATCACCTTTATAGCCCTACATGGCACAGGACCAGGTTATCTGAGGGACTGCCTCATCCCCATTACATCATCCCATCCCACCCGATCTTGCAGAGAGGGCATGCTGCGGACCCCTTCTATGAAAGAATTCCACCTAACGGGGTCCCGGAGACGAGCCTTCTCTGCAGCGGCACCTGCCCTATGGAACATCCTTCCACCAGGGATAAGACAGGCCCCCTCGCTCCTGGATTTTAGAAAAAAATTAAAAACCTGGCTCTGTGATCTCGCCTGGGGCAAAAAGGAAAGCAGTCAAGCCTGGGGATGGCTGATCCCTTAGAGCCACCTTAGATATTTAAAATATTTTAATCATAGTCAACGTCACTTTAGAACTATCTGCCTCTTGGATTTTATAGTATTTTTATTGTAATTTATTGTAATTCTATTTTTATCACAGTTTTTATTGTATTTTGTTAATATTGTGTTGTGAACTGCCCAGAGTCCCTCCTTGAGGGGGAGATGGGCGGTTATAGAAATTCAACAAACAAACAAACATTAGTTTCTAACTTTCCCTTTGTGGTAGTACAACATGTACGTTTATAAATATTTAAAATTTTGTTTGTTTCTGATTTAAGTTCTTTTAAAAATCAGTATTTTAAATACTTATATTTGCCTTGCCGTGTAATATATGGTAAGTATAGAAGCCATTCTTGCTTAAATATGGTTAAACTTCTGTTTTGTTTTTTGGTTTTTTTGGTGCCTTTGAGTCAGTGTTGGCTCCTGGTGACTGCCTGGACAAGTCCCTGCAGTTTTCTTGGCAAGATTTCAGAAGTGGCTTGCCATTGCCTCCTTCCTAGGGCTGAGAGAGAGTGACTGGGTCAAGGTCACCCAGCTGGCTTCAGGTCCAAGGCGGGACTAGTACTCACAGTCTCCCAGTTTCTAGCTTGGTGCCTTAACCACTACACCAAACTGGCTTCTGTTGTGAATATGTACTGTTAATTTTGCTATTACTGCATATTCTCCAAAGTTCCCAGCCTTATATCATCATCTCTTTTCCAATGTTTTGCTAAGTTTATCCATGTATCTTAGCAAAATTGTGATTTTTTTTGTTAATATGTTTTGGATTATGTCTAGTAAGAATTGTGGTTTCATTTCAAATTTGATTTCTAAAATTCTCTGAAAGGTGCTGTGTATTTTTTTCCAGTACTTTGAACTTTTTAACATGTCGACCACATACGGTAAAATGTTTCTTCTGCCTCGTGGCATTTCCAGCATTTATTACTATATGATTTGTCTACCCTGACAATTATTGATGGAGTTGTATACCATCTATAAAACATACTAGTTTTCTCTTAAGTTATAATGCAGAGTAAAATTTATAAATTGTCCCATAATTCTTCCCTTGTTATGTTGAGACTGTTTCTTTAAGGTTTTGCATCCATTTTATCATGCAATTTTTTATTTGTCCTGTCTCTGTGCCATATCTGAGTAACAGTTTATATACATACACCCTAGTAGCTGGTCTTAGTTCTGTATGAGCATTTCAAATTCTGTCATTTTTCTTAGAAGCCCTTCCTCATCTTTGAGTTCAGTTTTTACTCTTCCAGCAATTTGTAGCTACATCAACCATGGTATGTTCCAGCCTTCGCCAAGTAGCTTTTGATGTATTTTTGGTCTATTCATAGGATCTGAACGGATTGTATCTGCATATGTAATTGCACTTTTCTTACTATATTTATCTCCAACATGATATAGTTATCTCTCCATTTAAAGGAGAGGCTAGCAGTGAGATTGTTGGATTTGTTAACTTTCTCACAAAGTTCCATACATATATCAAGCTTTGTCTTATATTATGTCCTTTAAAATTGTTGTCCTCTTTCATATCCCTGTGCCATAAGTACTGTATCTATGCTCCTTCCAATCTTGACGTTCTACTGTTTGGGTATTTTATCACCAGTAAACTACACTGGTGTGGTGGCTCAGCGGGTAAGACGCCAGGCTTGTCGATCGGAAGATTGCAAGTTCGGAAGTTCGAATCCCTAGCCCTGCGTGCGGAGTGAGCTCCCGCACTAGCTCCAGCTCTTGCCAACCTAGCAATTCGAAAGCATGCAAATGCAAGTAGATTAATAGGTACCACTTTGGTGGGTAGGTAACAGCGTTCCACGCGCGTCATGCGGCCACATGACCGTGGAAGCGTCTTTGGACAACGCTGGCTCTTCGGCTAACAAATGGAGATGAGCACCGGCCCCTAGAGTCGGACACGACTGCACAAATGTGCGGGAAGAACCTTTACCTTTTTAAACTACACCCCTGTGATGTCCCCAATCCGTTGACTATTAAATCAGAGTTCCTGACACAAGCCACTTAGGGATATGAAGGAATCTTTATTAAAGCCAGTGATCCATTGCACATTAAAGATTTGAGTGAATCAAGCTCCCACAACCAACAGTTTAATAATCTCCAAGTCCCCCCCCCAAAAAAAAATCGGGATTCACTGCTCAATCGCCCTTCCCTTCGTCTCTCAGTTTTTCGTCTTTCTAGGTCCGAATCAACTAACGCGGCGATATCGCCCTTTGATCTGTCCTGGGTGCTGAATCGCTCACCTCGATACTTTAATTAACATAGTTTGCAGTTCTGTGAATACACCAAGTGAAGTGAAGACACATGTCTGGCAGTTTTACTGCAAAGCAACCCCCAACTGACCCTGTGAGTTTTAACAGACTGGCGGGATGCTTCCTGGCGCTATGGCAGGATGGCATGGATGACATCCTGACAACCCCACATTATTTGCTTTCTTATAACTGGAGTACCAATAATACCTTTTAAAAATTCCTCCTGGAGACCCCAGTGCTCCAACAATTTTGAGTTTAATGCTATTCTGGCATTAAAGTCCCCCAACACAATGATTAGCGCATCTGGTTAAACTGTATTTACTTCTTCCAGCAATTTCCTCAGGAGGAACTGGATATCTACAAAATGGTACAGGGAATTTACTGGAAGGATATAGATAGTTACCAGGATTGCAATTACACTTTGGGTTTTTAATTTAACGACTATTTTAATTTAACAACTAACAAATACTGATATGTTTCAGGACATGTCAATATTTGACAACAACTCACCTGATCATCCTAAATCTTCTTTAACAAATATTGTTAGACCACCTATTGCTCTTCCCTTATCTTGATTTTCAAAGCAGATTGAAGCCATATGTTATACCCTGGTAAGAGATTATCATCTTTAATTATAAGCCAAGTTTCTTGAAGATCAATCATATCAAATTTGGAGAAGAATTCAATCAAGTCTACATGTAAGGATGGAGAATCCAGAAGCAATGGACTGGATACTCCACCCTTACACAGGATAAAATAAGGGAGAACGGGGAGGGGTGAGAAGATGATGGGAAGCTGCGGGGGAAGCACTAGTCCGCAGGAGAACAGACAGCCATCACCACATCCGGACCAGAGGACACGAGAAGCCACGAACAAAAGAGCCACCAGCGCACGCAGGCACAGAGACTGGAAGAGAACAGAGGGCGCGAAAAAAGAAATTAAATAACAAAAGAAGAAGGCTGGGAGAATGGGCAGAACGAGAAGGGAGCCAAGGGCTTAAAGGAAGATCGGGGGTGGGGGGAGGAACCCCATTCACAGCTTTAACGTGGCATGATGCTGGTCCAATAAAGAATTGCACATATCCCATGTGGCTTGTGTTGTTAATTACTGAGTTTGGGCCATAAGATCGTGATCCTCACAAAAAGCTGTGAATCACCATGAAAACTTTACCGGAGGACGCAAAGCGACTTGAGAGCAGTCCATACACGGCGACCTCATCAAGAAGCGGCGCAAGCAACCTGGAAAGTCCAGCAATGAACACACCAAGAGGGCAAGAAACGCCAGACTGCGCACCCGACGCTGCTTTCCCAAGACAGACCCTGAGAGAACAGGGGGAGCAGCGAGAAGCCGCAGGAGGAGCCTTGGCAGCCCCGCTGACGGCAAACCAACCCCACAGGTGGCATAGCGCCCACGCCACGTGGACCCTGCCGAGCGAACCGTGGATGCAGGATGACTGGAAGACCCCCGGGACCCCCCCAGCACCCAGGCGCAAGCGGAGAGATGGCAGCGAGCCCTGACTGCATTGCACAGCACTCACCAGCCGGATCGGACGACCGCATGGCGAGGCTGGAGCGGGACGTGTTCGCCCTACGAGAAGCGGTGGAGGGCCTGTTCTGGACACTAAGCCATGGAGCCCAAGGCCAGGCAACGACGAACGGAGCGGCGGCACCAGCAGCGGCAGAAATGGAGGTGAGAAGGCCCAACCCCTGGGGGGAAGCTACGATGGAGGGAACCCAGGCCCAGGCGGTGGTGAGCGGAACAGTGGTGCCAACGACAGCGGGAGCCGAGGTGAGGGAACCCACAGCTTGGGGCGAGGCCACCCCAAACCCCTGGAATGCAAGGGCCCCAAACCCAAGCCAAGAGAACGGCGTGTGGAGGGAGGACGACTCACCCAAGAGCAGGAGATCCAGAGCCCAGGCCAAAGCAGCAAGACTCCAGGCTGAGGCAGCAGTGGGCGGAGCAACCATGAACCCCAGGCCGACGCACGGAGCATGGGGGGGAGTCACCAGGGAGCGGCAAATTCAAAACCCTGGTTGGAGCAACATGGAGCAGCGCGACACCAATAGGAAGGGGAGCGTGCCCCAAACAAAAGAGAGCCCCAGCAGCACCTGGGCCGAGAGGGCCCACTGTCTGGGGAAGGGCAACACCAGGCCCCTGGGCTCCAGAGAGCCCAGCGTCAGCAGAAGTGAGCCCTGGACAGGTAGACGGAGCATGGGGAAGGGAGAAGCCATGTGAGGCCTGGAGGCTTGAAACCCAGGCTGGGGCGGCAGCAAGCAGCGCAGCAATGACAGGGAGGCGAGCGCCCCCTACAGGCGAAACCACGATGGCCCTAGCTGAGGCAAGTACACCTACTACCTGGGGGGGAGCCACCCCACACCCCTGGGACACAAGAACCCTATCCTACACCCAGGCTCGGACAGCAGCAGGCCGCACAGCAACAATAGAGAGGCAGGTGGCCCCTGCAGATGCTAATACCTGGGGGAGAGCCGCACCACACCCCGGGACGCAAGAAGACCCTACACCCAGGCTGGGACGGCAGCAGGCAGTGAAACAACAATAGAGAGACGGCCGCCCCCTGCAGACAAGTATCCAACGGCCCCGGTTGAGGCAAGTGACCCCACTACCTGGGGGAGGACCACAGCCCACCCCTGGGATACGAGATCCACAACGGCCACGAGACCAAGTGGCCTGCAGAGAGGAGCAGAATCCTTCGGGGACAGGGGCCTAAGCATCAAATTCCATGGAGACCCCCAGCAGCTAGCGTGTTTTCTAACACATGTACGGGGTTTCATGGAGGAATTCGAGAGGTCCTTCAGCTCAGAGGATGCCAAATTAAGATAAGTATTGGGGCGCTTCAGGGCAGAGGCCATGCAGTGGCTACAGCAGCTACACCAGACAGCAGCCCCAGAGCTACACAACTTCCAAAACTTCATGCAAGCACTGAAGGAGAGATTTGAGGACCCGCTGGAGACGATGAGAGCAAGAACAAGTTTACAGAACATCCGACAAGGGGGCAGGTCAGTGTCAGACTACGCCATGGACTTTAAAACACTGGCAGGGAGGCTAACTGACTGGCCAGAATCCCTAAAGATAGAATACTTCAAGGGAGGCCTGCGCCCTGAAATCTTGGAAATCCTGAAATCCTAGCCTGAGGAAGCCCTAATACACTGAGGGACTGGATATGCCTCGCAGGCGAAGTAGAGGAAGTGCAAGCCCAAGTGCAGGGTCAGCAAAGGGTGTACGCTACAGAGAAGCGCCTACCACCCTCAAAGAAACTCCTCGAGCGGAAGGCAACAAACTGACCATGGGATGAAGAGAGAGAACGGAGGGCAAAGAGAGGCCTATGCTTCAAGTGCGGGAAAGAAGGCCAAATCATAGAGCAATACTTGAAGTGCTACATCAACTACCAACAGGACGACTGGATGTACTTACTCCCGTACGGGGAAGTTGCATACAACAACGTGGTACACGCAAGTACAGGGTTCACGCCATTCCAAGTAGTGAATGGCCAGGACTTTGTGGCCATACCCGAACTACCAACAGAACAGACGAAATTACTTGATAGGATTTATGCTGGCTTATAGGGAAAAATCAAGGCTTGAGAGTAAACAGACAGAGTGCAGCTTGTAAAAGCTATAAAATCTTTACTTGTGATAAAAGCAAAGTTGAATATACATGGTACAGCATTGCAAAAGGAAAAACAAACTTACAAGCCGAGTTTCGTGTATTGTTTCCATTGACAGACATGAAGGGGCTCATGCCATGGCCTACACACACAGCCACGCATAGCTACGCACTTCCCAGTCTTCAGAAGTAGAACACACACACGAACATGGCTAAAAGACTGGACAGAAGTTAAGAAGCATAGAACACCATTTTGCATGGTTAGATATTCAGTTTTTCCAACTTTCTGATTGGCTGGAAGTTAGGTGTGACACACAGGCCTAAAGCATAGGCCATAGCACATAGCATGACCTGCTATTGGGTGGCAGTGCTGCATCTAAGCAAGCATGTGATCCCCCCCTCCCTTGCTCTACACAGAGCAAGGCTTCCCACAGAAGGAATCAGGAGGACTTGTTCCCATGCAAACTAGCCAAAACAATACACACGTGACAGTTGTTATCTGGCCACCTGGCGTCACGTCATCAAAGCTGTGCTTTGTATAGAAAACAATTTGCTAATTTCATACGAGAAATCTGACATTACTCTCCCTAGATGACTGGATCAAACAAATGACAACCAATTGGCCAATAATCGAAAAGGCACTAGAAGATGCCAAAGCCAACTATAAGAAATACGCAGATCGTAAAAGAGCCCCAGAATGGCCCATGAGGGTGGGAGAAAAGGTCTACCTATCCACAAAGTACTTGAAATCTGCCCAACCCTCTAAAAAACTAAGCCCAAAGTACATAGGCCCATTCCCGATTACAAGAATCATCAATGATGTAACAGTACAACTCCAATTACTGAAGAATTTGAACAGAATCCACCCAGTCTTTCACTGCAGGTTCAGACCTCCGAACGCTGGCACCCTGAACCCCCTCCACTCGCCCCCACACTAACCGAGGGAGAGAAACACTTCGAGGTTCAAGCTATATTAGACTCCAGGATACGACGAAGGGGGCTGCAGTACCTAGTCCAATGGAAACACCTCCCGAGAGCAGAAAACGAGTGGGTGGAGAGCCAACACATCCATGCACCCAAACTAGTAACGGCCTTCCACAAAAAATACCCAGAAAAGCCGAAACCAAAAGACAAAAAATAGGCTACCACATCCTTGCACTAACTATCCCTTTTTGTCTTTCAGGTACATCCTTGCCGGGAACAAACGGGGGGGGGGGAGGGTAATTTTCCGGAGGAGGGTGGCATGTAGAGGTTGCACTTGAGCTCATGCATGCTTCAAAACACTTAATTTAAACATTACTACAACCAAAAACTAAGCATTAGACAATTTCTATATCTGATATTACTGTATTGTTTATTTTATTTCTTTCTTTATTTAATTTATATGACCATATAAATTATGATCATCATCTTGGCATAAAGTCAAATTTAAACCAATAATTCAGGGATAGAGAGAACAATATTTTCTGTCACTCTCTCTCAGCCCAACTCACCTCACAGGGTTGTTGTTGTGGGGAAAATAGGAGGAGGAAGGAGCATTAGGTATGTTCGCTGCCTTGAGTTATTTATAAAAATAATAAAGGTGGGAGAATGAATGAATGAATGAATGAATGAATGAATGAATGAATGAATGAATGAAGTACAAAAGTGCTGGCTGCTGCAGCACCCAAATAAGGAGGTTTATTCACATTTGAGAAAAAATAAGTAGTACTGGTGCACTAATTTTGCAATTGGAAAATGCATGGGCACTTCCATATTTCTATCTGTGAAATCCCTATGTATTCTGCATGTGCCCTCCAAGAGGACAAAGTAGAAGAGCCTGCTTCCTTCAGACTTTCTTCCTATCCCACTTGCAGTACTTAAATGAGATTCCACTGCAGATCCCATCTGCTTCAATACATAACAGGGAGAAAAGCAACGTTTAGTGCAGAGCTTTCCAAACTTTTCATGTTGGTGACACACTTTTTAGACATGCATCATTTCGTGACACACTCTTACAGCAGGGCATCATTTCACGACACACTCTTACAGCAGGGCACAAGGCAGGCACTAGGACCTGCGCAGAATCCTAGCAGGGCAGGTTTGGAGGCAGCAGCAGCCTGGACACACCCAGACACTGCAGCCGACACACTAACGCAGGGCTTTCCAAAGTGCTGCCTCTGGCGACACGCCAGCAGCGGTGCGGCGGCGGCGGAGCGGCGACACAGGAAGTCATGCGGCAGCGCGCGCGTGCACGGTGGCGATGCGGGGGGGCGTGCGGCGGCGCGGGGGGGCGTGCGGCGCGCGCGCGCACGGCAGCAGCACGGGGGGCGTGCGGCGCGTGCATGGCGGCGGCGGCAGCAGCTGCCGCTGCCACCGTGCACACGCACGCCGCCGCTTCCGGGTGGTGTGGCGACACACCACGCTGTGTGTGGCGACACACTTTTGTGTCGCGACACAGTTTGGAAAGCTCTGCACTAACGTGTCCCGACACACAGTTTGGAAAGCTCTGGTTTAGTGCTTTGCCTTAGGCTGCAAAAGGTCTTGGATTAGCACTGATAAACTGGATAAAAAAGACCAACCAAGCAAACAATGCCAACAAGAACTCCACTGCAGTCATAACTAGGAGCAAAATACTACTGAAGTCATTGAACTTCTGTCTAGCCAAACATGCTTTTGATGCAGCAGCAGCAGGTCTCCCACTTCACAGCTGTATCAAAGCCACAGACTTTGGTATTCAAGGGAAAGTACTGTAAATCTCAGCCTAGGAACTTGTCAGCTTAGAAGCTAAGCAAGGCTGGGCCTAGTTAATACTTGAATCAGAGATTTCCTTACCGTTATTTTAACTTCTTTATCTAACTTCTTTACTTTAAATAAGTATTTCATTTTACTTTAAATAAAAGTAAGGTACAGTAATGAACCCCTGGCATCAACCTCGACTCCTGTTCACTATTGGACACAACCACACACAGTATAGAAGTGTTTTCCATCGCCTTTGCCTGGCGTGATTTTCGACTTTCCAGGCAAATCAACTGCAAACTTAGTTCCTGAAATGGCATTTTAACAGCGCCAGGACCGAGATATGAATCAGGTCAGGAGAATTTCAAGGGTTACGGAGGAAAAAGGCCCAAAGGAGTTACCATTAGAGAGCCCAAGTGGACGAAGCCTGCTCAGACGGGTGAATGGACCGTTGACAGAGAATACATAACGATAGGCGAGGGATGTGATCTGAAAGCGGAGCGCTCCATGTTGCTATAGTTTTCATTTGCTACCGTCGGTCGTGTGAAAAAGAGGCGCCAAAGGAGAAAAGTCCAACTTCAGACCACGGAATGATAACTCTACAGTTTAGGTCTACGGGCTTTCCAGAAAACTACAAGTCCCTGCATTCCTCATCAAACAAAAGCCATCCCGAGATGCCTTGCGCGCGGAACTGAACGTGCGGCCGGAACGCGTCTTTGGGATGTCGGCTCCGGTGATGGACACGGGAGGGCTACTGAAGGGGGCCGCAGCCGTAGGATCGCGAGCTCGACGGAAGCTTCTTACGGCGGAAGAGGCGGAACTATTTGAACTTGCGCAGGCTGCGGGGAGCGGCATTGACCCGGAAGTGTTTAAGTGAGTGATCGGGGGCTGAGGTGGCTGTAGCCCCGGGGTTTTGGAAACTTGCGGCCTTTGCTTTGCTTTGCTTTGCGGGACTGCAGGGCTGGTATTTCTACCCCTTTCCCTCCCCTCGACAAGGAAATGGATGGAAGATAGCGGTGGGAGACCGTTCCGCCCAACTAGACTGTAGTTGGTGTTGTGTCCCCCGTTCTCTCTGACCATTTCGGTCCTACCTGCATTTATAACCCTAGCCTGCATAACATAATGCCTTGAACTTCCTATTTGTCAGACTACAATTCAGTGTGGGGATAATAAAAAGCAGTAAAACTTGTATGGGGCCCAGCTAGTAATATGATGGTATTATCAATGAACTGAAGGTGATGGTCAGTTGGATTCTCAGAATATTGTGATTTTTAATTGAATCTACATATAATCATTAGGTTACAAATCACACCTGAGCTTTAACAATAATGGATTTGATGACTTTGTGGCATTGTTGTGATGAAAAATCATGGATCCAAGGCATATATGCTAATGGTTTTCCTTGATATTTACATGGCATTCAGTAGAAACTTCCATTTGATCACAGATCATGCTTGTCTTCATTATTTTTGATGCTGCCATAGCATACAGATATGGATCCAATGCATGGATCAACTTGACTCCACATACTTTAATCCAAATGATACCATTGTCAAATAACATCACATCTCTTTCTAATGATCTGAGCACAAGAACCACGGAACCAATGATCTTAGGCAATAACCTGGTTTAAAAATGTGCCTCTGAAAGAGCAATTCTCTTGATTTTCCATCCTTTTTATATAGAATCTGCCTGAAATGTACGCATAAATTGTACCAGGAAAAAGATGGATCCAATATGTAACCTTGACATAAATATTAGTGCAGCATTTCAGCTTCAAAAGGAAAAAGGCGGTTTGAGGCACACATGTGGAATCTGTTGGCAACTCCTTAAACTTATTTTTCCTGAGATCACATTGCTACTGTGGAAGGCAGCTTCAGAGATCTGGGAAAAGACACAGCTAATTTAAAGAACTGTTGATGAGTACTACTTGAGTGCTCCTGCATTCTCTGAAGCACCTTTTATCTTTTATATCCAAAACAGTGCACAGTAAATCTGCACACTGCAGAAGGACACCTTGTGTCTATGCTTTCACTGGAGAGAATTTTGGTGTGCTATTTTATGTGCTATTATAAAGCCATCATAGCTGCCATAAATTATATAAAGGAGCCCAAATACTTGCCAGCATGCAAGTACTATGAATCTGAAAGGCAATGGAGATTTGCCAGTATGTTGAGCAAACCATTGAGTTGTTCGGTTGCTGCATGGTGTATGCCTAATAAATAAATAAAACAGGGAAATGGTGGAAGCTTGTTCTCTCTTATTTTTGTGAGAAAGGGGTAGGTATGTGTGTTCAGCATCCCTGAGAAGGAAACAAAGCATTCAGTTCCTGGCAAGCAAACACCAGTCAGTTACTCTCTAGAAAGGGTATTTGCTGCTTGACTGGTGGTTCTCTGCAAGAACTAGCCTCTGAAACCTATAAACTTTACTCATTCTTATGGTATTCTGATGTACTAACAGGTATGGAAATAGTCAAAAGAGCATAAGTCAATCTCAGATATGGTTTAAACTGGATTCAGAAGGGTTGGTGGTAGAAAGGCTGGTTACCTGGGAAAATCCCCAAATATATTATTGCATGAAATAAAACTTGAGCTGGAAAGAACACTTTTGTTTCTATATTCTTGGGGTGGAGTTCCCAATCATATTTATATTCAAGTCCTAGAGTATTCCATCAGTTCTTTTAGGCACTTGTTGTTTTTATTGAACAAGCCAGAAACAATGTATTCCAAGTAATCAAGAAATATTTTTTGCAAATAATGGAAATACCAGTATTACATTCTTAAACTCTTATTTTCCCTCCTTAGGATCCTGCTGGACCTTCTACGCATGAATGTGGCACCTTTGGCTGTCTTCCAGATGTTGCGTTCCATGTGTGCTGGGCAGAGATTAGTTAGTACTGAGGCTACTGCTGATACAGCACGAGGTCAGTGGTGCCCCCTTTTGTTGAGACACATGTATTAAGATGGCTTGGAGTCAGGGCTTAGTCTAAGGTAGGGAACCAGCAGCAGTGACTAGAGTAGTTTGGATCTTTGGAAGATTACCTATATAATAGTTTGATCATTTTCCTTTGGCAAGTATTCTGCAGACACAGTAGAGTTACAGTAATTTTTCATGTCCTGATATTCTTGACCTGAGACAGCATTCTAGCAATACTAAGTGTTGGACTGTTAATATCTGTATTTTTAAAACAAGCCACTTTGTCCGTGTGGTTGGAATTAAAATTTACAAAATCTTTTTTGTTTTTGTTTTGTTCTGTTTCATTTCTTCAGTCTCTTCTGGTATTTACCAACAGTATAAGTTGCATTTATTTCTTAAAAAACCATTCATCAAAATTTATGCTTTTTTAAAAAGCTAATTCCCGATCTCGGTTTATTGCATTCTAAGTTAGCATTTATTAGTTCTAGATAGTGTTCTTTCTCTAGGTCAGGGCTTTCCAAAGTGCCGCCGCTGGCGACACACCTGGCGGCGGTGGCGACGCGCGCGCACGGCGACGGCGCGGGGGGGGCGTGCGGCGGCGCGCACGGCGACGGCGCGGGGGGGCGTGCGGCGGCGCGCACGGCGACGGCGCGGGGGGCGTGCGGCGGCGCGCGCGCGCGCACGGTGGTGGCGCGGGAGGGGCGTGCGGCGGCGCGCGGGTGCATGGCAGCCGCCGTGCACGCGCGCGCCGCCGCTTCCGGGTGGTGTGGCGACACACCACGCTGTGTGTGGCGACACACTTTTGTGTCGCCACACACAGTTTGGAAAGCTCTGCTCTAGGTAAATTATCACTAAGAGCATATAGAATTGCCATATGTTGTATCAGATCATTGAACTATCCATCTCAGTATTATTTCATTTCAGTTCATTTCATTTCATTTCATTATTTATTTAATTTTTATCCCGCCTTTATTATTTTTATAAATAACTCAAGGCGGTGAACATACCTAATACTCCTTCCTCCTATTTTCCCCACAACAACAACCCTGTGAGGTGAGTTGGGCTGAGAGAGAGTGACTGGCCCAAGGTCACCCAGCCGGCTTTCATGCCTAAGGCAGGACTAGAACTCTCAGTCTCCTGGTTTCTAGCCCAGCACCTTAACCACTAGACCAAACTGGCTAATTATCTTGGCTGATTGGTTCAACTCTCCCAGAGTTTGGACCTAATTTTTTCTGAGCGAAATCTGGAGTTGCCAGAGGTAGCTCCTTCTATATACAGATAGTTGTCGTTTAGCAACTGCCTTGTTTTGCGACCATTCGCAGTTACAACGGTGATAAAAAGGTAACTTTGTGACCAATCCTCGCATTTACGACCTTTGCAGGTCTGTAAAGCAATGGAAAACTGAAGGAAGATCGTAAGCATACTCATGGTTTCACTTAGTGCGTCACTTAATGACCAAATTGCCGGTACCAATGTAGTCACTAAATGAAGACTACCTGTACAAAGTATATATATATATATATACTTTCGAAGAGAATATTTGTAGCTCAGGGTTGAACTGTGGAGTCCTTGGTGCTCTCTGAGCCTTGTTGTTTTCTTGCAGATGTTTCATTGCCAGACTAGGTTTTCACACTGAAGATGTTGCCTAGTCTGGCAATGAAACATCTCCAAGAAAACAGCAAGGCTCAAAGAGCACCAAGGACTCCACAGTTCAACCCTGAGCTACAAATATTCTCTTCGAAAGTATATATTACTAAGCTACCATTGACTTGGCATGTTTTCAATTAAGTATAACAATAGAAGTAGTGCAATTTTACAGTCTTACGTTGCTTTCTCGCTAAAAATTAACCAGGCTTTCTGGAGGTAAGATCTTCTAATTTAAATAATGGTTATTTCATTAACATGCAGCCACAGACTTCTGTTGCATTATAGATTGTGCTTTATGGACATGAGTCAGGACAACTTAAATCATTGTAACAAACAAATATTTATTCCTCTTGTTACTCAAATCAAATCTTTATTACGGTCATAGACCAGCCGTATAATCCTCTTGTTACTGTTCCTCTACAGTTCTCTCTCTATTCCTGTTCAGCAACAAACGTTCTGCCTGTTTCATTTTAGAATGGTAGCTGCTAACTATCATGAGTGTTAGTAGAAAAGAGCACATTTGAATAGGTAATTAATATCAGGGTTACCTTTGTTCTTAACTTAGGCTCCTTCACAGCATTTGTAACAATGATTGTCCTTGGCACTGCATATATCATCCAATGTTTCTGTAGTTTCTGGCTTAGTATCATTCACAAGAAAAGCAGTAAGGTGACTTGATCAAATGGGAGTATGCTGCTGATGTGAGGTTTTAAACAGCAAAAACATGACATTATGGTAGAAACTGTAGAGTACTAAGGTCAAATGTTCAGGCATTAAAACTGAACAGCAGAAAGTAGAAATCCAGTTTGGTCAACAGGGAACAAGCTTGCAAGAACAGGGGTGGATGAAACAACAGGCTGTTTGCTGTGTTCTCTTTCAGTGGCTCCTCTCAGTTACATCTCAGTTACAAGAAAAGCAGTAAGGTGACTTGATCAAATGGGAGTATGCTGCTGATGTGAGGTTTTAAACAGCAAAAACATGACATTATGGTAGAAACTGTAGAGTACTAAGGTCAAATGTTCAGGCATTAAAACTGAACAGCAGAAAGTAGAAATCCAGTTTGGTCAACAGGGAACAAGCTTGCAAGAACAGGGGTGGATGAAACAACAGGCTGTTTGCTGTGTTCTCTTTCAGTGGCTCCTCTCAGTTACATCTCTGAACATTTGTGTTAGTCCTTGTGCGGAATTCTTGGTGCCCTCTGAGCTTGGTTGTTTGCTTGCAGTTGTTTCATTACCCAATCCAGTAACATCATCAGTGTAAGCACTAGTTGGGTAATGAAACATTTGCAAGCAAACAACCAAGCTCAGAGAGCACTAAGAATTCCACAGTTCATCCCTGAGCTACATATATTCTCTCCTATTAGTCTTTGTGTCTTACTTTTTCTGAAATTTATTGCTATAAGCTGCAACATGAGATTATCTCCCTGAGTGTCATCATTCCTAGTAAGGTCTCACATAAACACCGATGAATTTATTCTGAGAGGTTTTTTCTTATTACTTGTGAAATCTCTGATATCACATGTGAAACTACCTGTATTAAAATAGAATTCTGACCATATGTCATACTGTTCACTTACTCCCCATTCCTATATAACCCTTTCCACACACACCCACCACAGTCCTCATTTTTTTCCAAGTTGAAAAAGGTCTAAAAAACTAGACTGAGTTCTAAGAGAGCCTCAGGCTGAATTCATACAACATCAAAAATGGCTGTGTTTCAACAAACCTTGGTTAAGCAAACCATGGCTTAGGATAATACACAAAGAGTGTCCTTTCTGATAGTGGAGTATACTGCTGCTGCCCCTATTAGGTTGCTCCTTGCTATAAGAAACCTCTGAATTAAATTAAAGGCACATCATTATGTCTAAGAAAGCAAAAATTTTTTTTCAGGAAAAACGTTTTGGGGGGAGTGAAGCGTTTGAAAAGCAAGTGTAAGAGAAGCACTTCACCTTTTTCTTGCTGCTTCTCCATTCTACCCCCACCTCAAACAGCTCCATATATAAGACAAAAAGAAAATCACCTTCCAGTTTAATTTTTATTGGTGACTTACAGAAACACATCCATTCAGTTTTCTGGGTATGATAGAAAGAGGCTTGCCACTACCTTTAAAAAATTTCCCAGTCAAGATAGTTCATGTATTGTCCCCCAAAAGTGTGTCTGGAGACTTAGGTAGGAAAATAATTAAGTACTTCCTTAACTGATTGTCTACTCTAAACTGTGGCCCCAGACTTACAGTAACATTCAGTATTCAGTTGCATTCTTCTTGTAAATCATTCTTCCTCAACCCAGTACTGTACCCTACATAGGTACTGGATTAAAATTTTCATCATCCTCAGCCAATGATATGCTACTAGGAGGTATTATAGTTCAATGCATTAGAAGATTTTATTCAATCTTGGAAAATCCTGGAAAACTGGAATCCTATCAGAAATTAGCAACAGCTGCTAATGAATCTATGGATTTTTAAAATTACATTTGAAAAATATTTAAGCTAGTGGGCATTGTCACATCTTATGGTATCGAATTTCATAAATCAGTTATGTGTGTTACATAGAAGTACTTTAAAAAAAATCAAATATTTTTTTAAGTTTTCTCCAACAGAACCACAGTGATATACAGTAGTACATACTTCAGTTGTGGCAATGGAATAGATTATATATTAATTTCCCATATTTACTGATAAGGTCTGAATTGCAATTGCTATTGTTGCCCATAAATTTAGTTTAGAGAGGTGTTCTGGTGCTCCTTGGATTTCATCTAGTGTTTAATAATAATTAATGATATATTGTTTTTATATTGATTGATGATATAAAATTTATATCTTGCCTTTCTAGTGTGTACACATCACTCAGAATGATTGTCATTTGCAAATTTACCCATCTTCCTGTTCACCTCTGACTGTAGATAATTTATGATGCAATCAAATGTGTTCCATTCAATATTTTATATTCGGCATTTCATGAATTATAACATTGACCCAGTATTTGAAACATAAAGTCCATTCAGGTACCCTAGAACAAACCAACCACCATGGGGAACCTTTAAACTTGCTAGGGCTCCCTGCCACTGACCTTAAGCTGGTTGTTTTTGAATAAAACACTTTTTAAGAGAGCTTATTATATTATAGATGGAAGTTTAGTTCTGCCACCTATAATTGAATTGGGTTTTTAATCATGTAATATATCAATTAGCTTACTAATGCCAGAATGTTTTGATAACCAATATTGCTTTGTGTGTGGTCACAATTAAAGTTTAATTAATTGTCACTGTTTTGTAAACTTTATATTTTAGTCTGATCTTTCCACTTAACGTATGTCTATCCTCAAGATAAATTCAACTTTAAACCAGGATAACATTGCAGTTATCTGATTCTATACTCCAATGTTTCTCAACCTTGGCATCTTTAAGATGTATGGACTTCAACTTCCAGAATGATGGCACAATACCTTTTGGGTTATATCTAACACTGAACAAGTGCATTTCCTGGTTAGGTGGGTAGGTATTTAAGAAGAACAGAATCAAGAAGGAAAGTACAAAAGAAAAAGAAAAAAAGATTTAAAAGCAATGTAAGATAGAGTAAACATTTTGAAGTACATTGGTTTAGTGCTGCAGACTTCAGAAGAATATTAAAATGCTTTATGCAAGCCACTGAGAGTTTCTGGTTTGTGGCAAGATAGAAATATGGTAAATAAACTTAAGTCAATATTCAATGATTAACAACAATAGCCAGTATAATATGAATCATGTCAGAATAAAGAATTAACAAAGGTTTCTGTGTAATCTAAGAATTCTATCCTTATTTAACAAATCAAACAAAAACTATTATAGTAAAACCTCATGTTAAGAGAAACCCAAACTTCAGAGGTGGTATAAATCTGTACGTAGAATTGTAATCCATACTGTAAATGGTTTCTAAGTTGAATTAAATTCTGTATCAGATTTGGTTCTCAAATGTGAGATTGACACTGAAGTATACTTCCACATCTTAGCTTGACATCCTTCATAGAGGGACTTATATATAATTTTGCAAGTGCACTTCTTGTTGCTTGCTTCTCTTCAAATATATAAGGGAGCAGTTTTCAGGTTGTGCATGCAAGAGATAGCATTAAGAAACTCTTCTACTGACCAGAACATATCACCAGTAAAATAAAATAACTGGCTGCAACTATTGTTGTTGTTGCTACACAAGACTAACACTTTTGTTCAGGCTTTATGTGCTCCAAAGCTTTTGGAATTTCATTAATTCATTTATATTTCCTTTGGTATAGCATATACTGTGAATTTGCCTATGAAGAGAAAGAGCTAGTCTGAAGGCATTAGCTTTAATTGTGCTTAAGGCTGTCCTTACATATATGTTATAATTACTAAAATATTTTTTTGCAGGGGGGCCTGTTATTTTACACTACTGCATTTAATCAAAGCAAAGCAGTATGATTAGTTTACACAGTGTAGAGACATTTAAACTCCTATAATGCACCTCCTCAGAGTGCTTTATACTTGCAATTAATTACATGTGCTTTTTTTATTTAGCACTAAGTGTTCTGGGGCTATATTAGTAGGAATGAATTTTGAAGTTCTTCTGGCAAAAACCTTCTCTCTGATTATTGCCCAGTCTTTATTGGATCAGACTGTGCTAAGATTGCAGCAATGGAGTCAGGGCATTTCCTTGGCCCTGAGCTGTAAGCTAAATCCTAGCCTCATTACATATAGAGCAGGAGAACTACCATTCACTTTACTGATTATGCTCTCATTGTATAATATACCATTAAGGATGACTTTGAAATACATATATTGCAGATGTGTTTTTTAAAAAATAATATCATGTAGTGCCTTGTTTGTGGCATTCCAAAATTATTTAAAAAATGCAACAGATAAACTTGGTAGAGCAGCTGGCTAGCTAGCTCCCATTTTCTCTTAAATACTTGAAGTTGATTAGAACATCTTATTCTTGTACCTGGATCTACAGTTTTCCACTGTATGAACTGCATATATGTAAAACAAACCACCACCAAAAAGTAATAGTGGTACCTGATGTAATAGCATTTAAAGTATGTAAATATAGATTCACGAGTTTGTTTTTGTGTCTCTACAGCCATGTGGTGTTTCTAATTTGTTTCTGTGTCTCTCTTTGAATTAGAGCCCCCAATTGTGTCTGCCAAGGCCAGTAAAATCCCTGCACCACTCTCATTTTCCTCTGTCCTCCGACCTCCAAGAGTGAGAGTCCCCAAGGCTGTGGTCTACAGTCCTGCTGCAGCTTGCTCGCCTCTCTCTCAAGGTCCCCCTGGCTCTTTCCAGTTTTCTTGCTGCCTGTTCTCTCCTTTTGCAGGTTGTGTGTGTTAGTTATCTACTGGGTTTTAGGGCAGTCTTGAGAAAGGAAAGTGATTCTCTTGCCTTCAGATCTGAAGAGTTCTTACTTGGACTAAGAACTCTTGATTTCAGCAGAACTTGCTTCCAAGTAAATGCACTCATTATTTTAACTTACACATTCTGAACACTGCAAATAATATTTATTCCTATTCTAATGATTTTTCAACGCTGGATATTATGGTTGGGGAACCCAGTATACTTTTATCAGGATATATTATGGGTATGCAAAATGTTTCAAGTTTGAAACAGCTTTTTAGAGTTTAAAGCAGGTTATTTTGAATTTGCAAACTCAGAATAGTTCTGGTAAGGTTGGAGCAGTCTTGGAATGCTTCTGGTAAGATGGGAGCAGCTGTTGAGAGTTTCAACTCCAAAATGGAGGTTCTTTTAGCTCAAAATGTTTTGTACACCACTAGTACATGTCTCTAAACATACCATCTTTGCAGGACTGCAACCTTGGGAATTATAATTAAAAGTTCCCTGTGTTTTCTGAAAGCAGTTTTACAACCACACATAACTGTAGCACCAAGTAGGAAATGGCATGCAAATTTAGCATTGCTAATCTGGATCATGCTGATTCTATTGCCTCATTTAGATCAAGTACAGAATGTTTTCTCTGTCTGGCACTGTAAATCCCTCCAGTCATTTGAAAATGTTTAGATATATACTGTATTAAGCTTTTTGTTGAAGAATCTGTTTCACCTAGTACATTAGGCTGCAAGATGATAATGTTTCTGTGGCTGAGTTATTTTTCTGAGATATTTGTACTATGTCTCCTTTTCTTCCATCAACATGTTGAGCTTTCATCAGGTTTTTGCATCAAGATATTGTGTTGATTCTTGGCTTTCAGAATTCTGACTTGTAGGCTTTGTGACACCTGAATGGAATGTTCTTGATCAATTGGGGCACATTTTACAACATACATTTTGTGGAATATCCTATTTTAAATATAAATATGTGATATTGACCTTTTATTCCCAAAATATTAGCTTGTTCTTTTCTGAGAAACTTACTCTACCCTATCTCATTCTGCCACTGTTCTACCAGCTACTACAGTTAGCAAATTGCAGGAGCTGCTAGTTTCTTCTGCATGCAGAAGACAATGCAGCAATTTCTACAAATGACAAATACCTGGGACAGAAAATGTTCTTTGAGGAATCAGATCAGTATGGACTACCCTTTCCAAAATTTCATGGAGAATACTGATTTAAATACTTGCCCTATGATTGTTGTATCTGAGGAAAGCTCTATCATTTTGGTAAGGTATCTGACAATTTCGTATGTGTACAGGAGAGAATGCTGGTAAGAGATCTGGATGGTATAAAAAGTGTGAGATATCTGGAGGAAGTCTAAAAAGTCTAAAGTTTTTTTTCAAAACGTTGATACTTGGAAAGGATCAATCCTTGCTGTGAGATTTAGATTTGTGGGACTGGGTTTTAACAAATTTAACATAAGGGGTTCAAATAAGAGAGAAAAACAGCAAGTCCAAGACTATTACAACTCTTGGTGAAATTGTCATATGTGACAGTAGTGACGCAGGAAGTTCTAACTTCCATTAGGGAGATAGTGTGAAAAGATGTATTATTTCTGCCCATATCCTTATTTTCAAAGCTGGAAGCCAGAATTGGCTTGTGAAACTGCTATTTTCTGCTACTTCCTTCCCATTTCCTGGTAATAGTCCAGTGCTGACATGAGATATCTTGGCCATATAAGGCATACTAGAGGACAGACACTTTCAAAGATGCATTGAACAATACTAAACTGGCTTAAAATTAATTAATGGAGTAATTCAAATGTATTTGCGTGCCAACAAGCTCTGTGGTACCATTTAAGAATATCATTTTTGTTAGAGTGCTTTGAGTACATATTCATTAAATAATATAAACGCCAAGGGCTTTGAATATCACAATGTCATTGATAGAAAGAAACACCATTTTTTTTCACTTTTACTCCTAATTCTTAATTTGGAAATCAGGGATCTCAACCATGAACTATTGCAACATCGTGAAAGATCCAAACTATTATTGGGAGAATAACATTTTATCTTAACAAAATATTTGTTGAAGTTGGACCTACAGGGAGAAATTGGCACATTTATTAAAAGGGGACCAAAACATGGACCCACTAATAATTGAAATGCACATTTTAATCTTTGACTAAAGATGTTCTGGTTATACTGCTAAATTAAATGGTTTAAAGGTTAGAATCTTCTTTACATCAACTGGAGGATTTTGGAATTTGGGTAGCAGAATTATTTTACAAAGTAATTTTCCCTACATTAAAAAACAATAAACTCTATTGTATAATTGCACTACTGTACATGCTGCTGTCAGCAAAATAGTTCGGCTCTGGAAAAGTCATGTGATGTTACACTGATTGCCGAAATATATAATTCATTTTTATTCCAAGAATGAAAAGCAAATTTTGTGAGTAGGGAGAAATTCACTAGAGGTCTTCAAAGAAAGGGTGGATCATCATCTGTCAGAGATGCTTTAGTAAAGCCTCCACCGAGCAGTGGATTGGATTACAGTAGTGATTTCTATGGTCTCTCCCAACTCTGTGATTCTGCAGACTTTTAAGAAAAGGACAGAGTTTGGAAAAGGCTGAAAGAAGTTCTGTTCATCTTCATCTGCTCAACAGTTGATTATGTGAGGTGCAGGTCAGTAAGTTTGGTTATGCTGTTAGATATTCCTTGTTTTCAGCAATGGGTCTTAGGAAGACAGACCTGATAAGTATTAATTTGGATAATTCAACTATTGTTAGAGTCTAGTTTAGTATATTTTTAGTCTTAAATATTGTGAGCTTGTAGCTTGTGACCATCCAGGGAACTTGTTAAATTTGTATCTCCAGATACATTTCAGAATTGTTTTTAATATTTCAGCAACCCTAGCAGTTGATAGGTTGGTCATAATAAATCTCTGAACTTAGCCTTTCTTTTCCTCCAGGGAGAGCCAGAACCATTTCTACAGCAGCTGGGAACCAAGCTGTGTCAGATCATAGCAACCGAGAAGGATCTGGTCAACGAGTACCACGGCAGCCAAGTGCCAGCAGGCTGCAGAAGACTGGGTGTCCTGTAAAAAATACATAGATACTTAGACAATGGCTAAACAATGATTCTGATGTTCCAAAATGTCAAACATTGCTCATTCCAAGAAAGCCAGTGTCTAGAATGTTACATAAAGTCCTAACTATTAAAGAATATAATGAACCTGTCCAATTTTTTTTTAAATTTAAATATCAGGCAGCACAGAACATACTGTTTCAGTATTTTTTGTTTTACTATTTATTATTATGTGTTGCTCTGTTATTTCATCAATATGTTGATTTCTGTTTGGTTTGGGGGAATTTAATTTTTAAAATTAAGATAAAAAATCCCTTAATTTGACTCCTAGGGAATCCATGGGCTTATTCAGGGAGCATTTTTGGCAGTAGTACAGAAGTGATTTGCCATTGCCTTCTTCCATGAATGAATGAATCTCTCTTCAGTAAAGCCTATAGCTCTGGGATTTTCTGATGGTCTCTCATGCAAGTGCTAACCAAGTCTGACCCTGTTTAGTTTTTCTAAGATCAGCCAAAGTTGGGTAGATACTGCTACTCAGCTGGGTTTTAAAACATGCATGCCATATTTCATCCAATAGGCAGCCAACCCTAAATCCTGAAATCCTGTGCAGATATTTTTGAGAATAAATTCAGTTGAATTCAGTGAGAATTAGGGTTATTTCAATCTGTTACTGCATTCCTGAAACAAATCTATGAAGGAATACAGAGGAAAAATGTAAATGCCATTTTGAGCCCATTTAGCACCTTGAACAAACTAAAGGGCCATTTTTTGAAACATTAATTAGAGAGAAAATGACTTTGAACTGACTATATGTACTCTGATCATAATGCTGTCCGGTTAATGTACTCTTCAAGAAATGCAGTGACTGCATGTTCAGAAGAGAATAAGATTGTCAATGGCTTTATGCTATCGTTAATTCAGAGGCTGCATGAATTTGAATAGCACTTGCTGAGGAACAAAAGCAGGAGAGTCCTATACATGCTCACCATGGGATAGATTAGTTATATAACTGGTGTGATTTCCCTAGTGTTTTCCACAACTAGTTTCATTCAGATGTTTGGGGATACAGCTTCTAGAATTATTGCCACTGCTGTCTGTCCCTCACGTAGCCCACTAACAATTAGTTTTCCATTTTTGATCTATGTGAGAATTTCTTAAATACAGGTAGTCCTTGCTTAATGACCACAATTGGGACCGGAATTTTGGTTGCTAAGTGAAGTGGTCATTAGGTGAATCCAACCCAATTTTACGACCTTTTTTCGTGGCTTTTTTTTAAAGCTTTATTAATTTTTTCAACATATACATAAAAACTAAAAAGAATGAGACAAATACTACAAGAAAAAAGAAAACTAAAAAAGTGCGAAAATACAGAGAAGACTATTACATGGTGGCTTCCAACTTTCTACAACAAAGATATATATAACTCATTATCAATCTCTTACTCTAATTTAAACTAAGATAAACACTATTTCTATAAAGCATTTCCATCTCTATATGACATTCTCCTCTAAAACTATCTCCCTCTTAAAAAACTAAAAAAAAAACCTTTTCTAACATAATTGTCCACCTAATAAGCAAATACTCAAATATCCTATTTCATTAAAATTTTATTCCTCACTACCTACTAAAATACCAAAAAATAAATTATCTACATTTGGTTAATGTCCTTTTACCCAAGGTAAAATCATTATCACCAAAACAAAAACAGTCTAAACCATGGGTGTCCAACCTTTTGGCTTCCCTGGGCCACATTGAGTGAAGAGGAATTGTCTTGGGCCACACATAAAATATATAATATAGTTAGTGTATATAAGTAATAAAACTTCATTTATTTTTTTTATATTTTTTATTATAAAATTTAAAAAAAGAGGGCAACATAAAACTAGTGGGATATTTGACCTTGTTTTTGTGAAACTAATGCATCAGTGTCTGGTTCGATGAAAGTGGTTGCAATTCTCAGTGAGTTCTCAAGGTGCTCGTCAGAAATTTTAATTCTAATTTTACTCTTTGTGTGTTTCATCCTTGAAAATAGCTGCTCACAAATGTACGTGCTGCCAAAAAGCGATCTCATGAATAAGGCGTGATTGTGAAGCGAGGGATATTTTTCTCTGGGAAGATTGGTCTTATAAAAGTCCAGTAGAGAGACATGTTCAAATTTTTCTTTGAGTTGAATGTCTGATTGCAACTCTATGCATTCCATTTGAAAATTCGGAGATAATGTAGTTATGTTGACTGAAAACAGAGTCGAAAATATACCAAAATATTGATGATTTTTCCGGAAATCTTGAAACCTGTTCTCAAATTCCTGTATCAAACCGAAAAGCAAGGCTACATATTTCTCGCTGTTCACAGGACTGTGTTTAGCCAATGTATTAAAATGTATAAAAATTATTTCCCATAACTTGAGTTTCCCATACTTTAAGTTTCATTTCAAACGCTATTATGTTTGAAACATTGCAGTGATAAGTTGGTTTTCACCTTGAAGATGCATGTTTAACTCATTTAAATGAGCGGTCAAATCCACCAAAAATGCTAAATCTGTGAGCCATTTTTCATCTTCAAGTTCTGGCACAAATTTTCTTTTTGATTCCATAAATGACTTGATTTCATTTTGCAAATCATAAAATCTTTTCAGCATTTTACCCCAACTTAGCCACCTTATTTCAGAAAAGTAAATGATGTCCCCATAATCAGCATCCATACTTTTAAGGAACTCCTGGAATTGGCGATGATTCAGTCCCTTGGCCCTTATGAAATTCACTGCTTTGATGACAATTTGCATGACATTATCCATTTTGAAAGCTTTTGCGCATCAATTTTCTTGATGTAGAATGCAGTGATACTTCATCAAACGTGAGTTGCCGGTGGCACTTGCATCGTCTTCTATCAATTTTGTAAGTCCCTCACTTTTACCAACCATCGCCGGGGCGCCATCAGTAGATATACCAGATATGTTGACAATGGTTAAAGAAAACCGCTTTAATGTCATTTTTACTGCTTCGTACAAATCAAGAGATTTAGTTGTGTCTTTTAATGGCACCAAAGAAGCCATTTCTTCAGTGACATTATATTTGTTATCAGTACCTCTAATAAAAATGGCAAGTTGAGCCGTATCTGTAGCATCAGTACTTTCATCCATCGCCAAAGCATAAAATTTGAAATTAGCAGCTTTACTCTTCAAACCTCTTTCGATAGATTTTCCTATTTCTTCAATTCGCCTGGCTACAGTCTGGTGAGACACACTGATTTTAGAAAAATCGCTTTTTTTATCAGGACAAATTATATCTGCCACGTTTTCCATACATTGCTTAATAAACTCACCATCAGTAAATGGTTTTGATTTTTTTGTAATCAGATTTGCTACCAAATAACTAGCTTTTATAATAGAGTCCTTTTGAGTTGTGACTTTTTTTTAAAAAAAGTGTTGAGACAACAGACTTTTTTCAGTTCCACTAATTTGTCTTTATGACAAATTCCTTGATACGCTTCGAATTTGGCAGCATGTTTTTCCGTATAATGCCTTTTCATATTGTAGTCTTTGAAAACTGACACATTTCCCCTACAAATTAAGCATAGTGCCTTAGTATTTGTCTCGACAAAAAAGTACTCATCTGTCCATTTTTCATTGAATACTCTTCCTTCTTCCGTGATTTTTCTTTTTTTTCTTTTCTTTTTTGGGTTCTGTTTTCTGTTGAAACGACGTTGAAGCCATGCTGGAATAAATTTATTTAGGAATAAATATTTTTTTTAAGAAATAACACAACAAGCCCATCGTTAATTGTTAGGTAGGAAAATAAACAAAGCAAAGTTTAATAATCAAATAAGAAAACTTACATGTCTACTCAATAATAATAACAATAAACACCTGTCGTCACAGAACACGTGTAGGTAGGTTGAAATATATATAAAACACCAAGTTGCCACAAGCTGACGTGTGTAGCAGGCGATGGCGGCGTTAGCACTGCACTGCCCCCTCCCCTACACAGTGTTCTCTTGTTTCTACCTACGCAGTCCGTGCTCGAGCATCGTGCGCTTGAGTCATGAAAAAAATTGCAAAATAATGTTAAAAATTTATGATTTTTTTTGGGCCGCATTACTAGCTGTTCAGGGCCACATGCGGGCCGTGGGTTGGACATGCCTGGTCTAAACCTTTAAGAGACCATCCTGATAAACACATTTGAACAATTATCCGACTTCAAAATAGACTAAGGCATTTACATATCTCAGTATTACACACAAAGCTTTCCCCTAACAGGTCTCAAATTCAGCAGCCAGCCTTGATTCTTGGTCTTGATTTTCCAGGAACACAGACAATTCTCCCTTTGTATCTCTCCCTTTGCGCCCGAAACTCTTCTTTCTTCAGAATCAAAGTTAACTCTCCACAATCCAATTTTTCTCCCTTCACTTTTTGACTTGGAAACATTAATCCTCATTTTCTTCTTTAAAGAAGGAGCACTACTCTCAAAGTAGTTTTCACTCTTGTCTTGTCAAGTTGTTGGTAGGCTTTAGACTCCACAAGTTCTAAGAGACAATCCAGGGCTTGGGTGACATCAAGATAGAGTTCTTTAAAGATCGCGTTCATTTCTTCCATGTCTCTCCACAGTGTGTTATCAGGAGAAGAAAGATGTAAACAAGAGCCGTTCTCACAGGAAAGCAGAGGCAGATAGCTCAAAATTCAACTCTGCAGATTCAACAAAGTAGATAAATCTTTTCTAATCCTCAAAAAATTAAGAAAATGCCAACAAAACAGCAAAAATCTTTAAATCCCAATATTAGAATTTAAATATTAAAAAGGCCAACTTTCCGAATTAATAAATTCCAAAAATAATGAAAATCACCAAGAGCTTCGCATTTCTTTGTTGCAAAAGGCCTCTCTTCGGTAACAAACAAAAAAAAATCTTTGGAAATGGGGTGGCAAGATTTAGTGTCCGTTTTTTGGCTTCGGTGCAGCCCCGAAGTTGACATCCGCACCTCCCAGCATTCTCAATCACGGATTTATTGCAGGGACTCCATTCCGCAACCCCACCCCCACCCCCGGCAAGAAAATTCTGTCTGGAGAACAAAAGGGATGATTTCCTGGATTTTCCTTACCCAGAGAATTCTTCAGGCTGCAAGGACCCAGCCCGTGCCCAGAAAATGCTGCTCCGTGGGTGCTGCTTAAAAAAGCAGTACCGCTCAGTCTGCCATTCCCCACAGGAAGCCCGCGGCGGTAGTTAAACAAATCACGGGCGTTAAGCAAACCCTAACCCACTGATTTTGCTTGCCAGAAGCCAGCCAGGAAGGTCGAAAATGGTGATCATGTGACCACAGTGACACCACGACAGTCGTAAGTGTTGGGACTGGTCACAAGTCGTTTTTTTCAGCACTGTCATAAGTCTGAATCGTCACTAAATGAATGGTCATTAAGTGAGGACTACCTGTAGTTTTTGTATTCCATGAAAAAGCTTTCCCTCAATCCTTCCCTCTGTTGTTTTATGTGGCAGGGGGAGGTTTAAGTTTGGCTACATTAGGACAGGCATTTGGAGAACTGAGATGATTATGAGGGTTAGATAGAACAAAGGAGCAAGGAGTTCAAAACAGAAGGATTGCAAAAAAAAAGTGTGTAAAAGATAGTATAACAAAACTAATCAATTTGTGGTATATTTTGAACTATTGCCAACACACTTTCCTCACCATCATCTGTGGAAAGAACTGCTCACCTGTATTTTTCAGTAATGTGCAGCCCTATTTCTAATGCCTTGAGCCATCTTGTTTCCCCAGCAGCTTCAGCAGTATTTTATCTGCTGCTCTGACCTCTCCCCTGCATTTCCTCTGCAGCCTTTCACCTGAATTTAAAGTAGTATCTGCTGGCACATTACATTCTGGGAGGCAGTTCCTCACCCCAATTGTCCCCTCCTGCACTGCTGTTTTGTAAGTGTATGTTACAGACTTAAAATAATAAAGTGAACTGTTGTTTGACTTTGGATGCCTTCTCTACACTAGCTGACAGCTGTACTAAATCAGTGTTTCCTTTGCCTGGAGATAAGAGCTATTTAAATGACAATGAATGCTTGCTCATAGAAATAACATAAATAATTTGATGTTAGACTTTTGCGTGCACACATGGCAGTGTTTCAGTCCACTTTGTGGCTGCCTTAGATGTTACATTGGTGCCCAGGACTTGGTTCTGTCAGTTGATCATATAAGTGATTGGCAACTAAAGTTGAAGGCAAGGGATTGAGAACCGTGCAGCTTGCTTATTTAATATTGATGGTATTTGCTAAATGCGTAGCTGAGAGACTGATGGCAGAATTACTGTTACGGATTATTATTTATGCCTCCTTCAAGGTAGGCATAAATAATAATTTATTATTACTGCAGTTGGTGGTAGTCTACAAATTTGGGGGGCAGAGTGGTAGAACAAACAGAAAATACAATATTAAGATGATCAGCATTTCCGTTTGGGAGATGTGTGTCTTGGAAATGCTAGGGATTAAGTTAATTCGGATGTATTATAAACTGTTCTAGGAAGATTTGATTGTGAAGGATGGCATGTACTTTCAAAAATAAAATACTAAGGACCATTAAATAAAAGGAAGAGTGTTATAATTTGAATAAAAAGGTAAAGGTTCCCCCCGCACATTTGTGCAGTCGTGTCCGACTCTAGGGGCCGGTGCTCATCTCCGTTTGTTAGCCGAAGAGCCAGCATTGTCCGAAGACACTTCCACGGTCATGTGGCCGCATGACATGCGCAGAACGCTGTTACCTACCCACCGAAGTGGTACCTATTAATCTACTTGCATTTGCATGCTTTCGAATTGCTAGGTTGGCAAGAGCTGGGTTGAGTGTGGGAGCTCACTCCGCACGCAGGGCTAGGGATTCGAACCTCCGAACTTGCGATCTTCCGATCGACAAGCCTGGCGTCTTACCCGCTGAGCCACCACGCCCCTTAATTAATTATTAATTAATAATTTGAATACATATGCATATATGAAGGTCAAAGCTATACTAACTCCTAAATACTAAACTTGTGGGAAGTTTTTTGGGGGTTTTTTCCTTCAGTTCAAAGCACTTTGGGTGATAGGTGGAAATGAGGAAGTGACCATTTTTCCAGACTAAATCCTACCTCTAGGTGCTCTTTGCTTCACAGGGAAAATATACTGAAAATACAAAGTTAATACCTTGCAACTAGTTAGAGCCCAGTTATGGACAGGAGAGGATCATGAAGATGGGGATTTTTCAAAGTGATTCTAGTCAGGATGAAGTGGGAAGGCACTTTGATTAAAGGTGGCCAGGACCTTAGGAACCCCCAGAACTGAAAGCTGATGCTTCAAAAAATGGCAAAAGCCTCCTTAGATCAGTTTGTGTACTGTTACCTGTGCTGAGGTATACGATTGGCTGTCATGATAAGAGCAGGAAGGGACTTCCCCGGAGCTCTGCAGGAGGCTTGGGGTTTCTTTTAAAAAGCCAGTGCAGCTGGGGAGGCAGTTAGCCTGAAGCTTAGTTGGGCTATTTAACCAATTTGGAAAATGTTCCGGCTTTTCAGCCACACTAAGCAGCTGTGCTGCTTGCAGGTGAAACGAACGTTGCAGAAGCCACTTTGGCCTCTCTCTTTTCCAGCAGTGGTGAAGCAGAACAGGTAAGGAGAAGAAAGAATAGCACTAAAAATGTTGATGTCTTCAGCTCTGTAATTGGAGTTTTACTTTTACACAAACTTTTCCAATGATTACCTACCTAAAACATTTGATAAGGAAATTCTGCTTTAATCGTAATTAATATTAGAATAATAGATTAATAAAAGTCTGGGTTTTTTTTATTTTCTAGAGTCACCAGCTACAAATCTGTAAGTGAAAAAAATGCCTCTTAAAACCCTTTTCTCTATGAAACTCATGCACAATTCTTTCCAACTTTCATCTTCCATCATGCCTTTAATCCCAATATAACTTTGGTTATTTCTTACAACTTCACTTTGTGAAAGATCATTTGTGAATGTTCATATTTGAATCCTATATGAACAATGGAATAAATCGTTTAAAGGAACACAGGGAGTCTGATCCATGAGCATGCAAATATGAGCAAAACCTTTCCAGATTATGTAGAGTTTGAATAGCAAGCCCTTTAATTATCTGATAAGCAGAAGCAGTTTGCTCCAAAACAAAATTGATGGCATAAAGAGCCACATTTATAGCTCAGGGGTCTTACAGTTTATTAAAAAAATATTATGAGAAAGACTACAGTTATCTATTTATCAGTTTCCACAGCAAGAACAGTTTCTATTCCAGTGTGTTAAATGTATACTTTTACACAGACTTTTTTCCTACTTAACATAAGTATTTTCACTGTGTTGCACTTTCCATATTCCAGATCTCATGAAGACAGTTCCAATGGTCTGACATAATATTTTTCATTAATGCACAATGAAATATTAAGCCCAAAAGTCAACTCTCAGTGCAAGATCCAAAAATGGGAATCAAAATTCTGGCCACACTTAATAGTTTTCTGATGCAGAACTTATTGCTTGTGGTCCTGATAAACTATTCCTTTAAATAAGAAAATACGTTTATTTAATATCCCACCTTTTTTAAAAAAAGTGTTCATTTTATATTCATAAAATACACTAAAAGCAATCCAAATTAAAACTAGCATCATCTCTATAACCAATAAGAAGAAAAAAATAAAAACGGGGAGACTGAATTTTTAGAATATTCATTGTGTGGGGTCTTTAAGGGGCAATAACATAAATAATACATGCACATACTTACCCTTTGGACCTGACCCCTAGTCCTGTCCAGCAATGTTGATCTTGTGTGAATGTAATCAAAGGTCTTTGTATTAAACATTAACCTCTTGATAACAGTGTGTTCCGGTTAGGATGTGAAATTATAAGATCAGCAAGAAAGCATAGGTCATCTAGACTATTGGAATGCATTTTTTTAAGATGCTGTAGAAGTAAACACAGTAAAAGTCTTAATTCCACAGTTCACCAGAGTTCACCCAACATGCAAAGAGAACAAAGAGAAACTTGGAAGCTATTCAAATCATATTTCTATTTGTTTATCCATATTTAAAATAAATATTTCTATTTTGCTCTTCATACAAGTTTGCAAAAACTAAAATCTATAAAATCAAATGCTACAATAATACAATAAGTGCCAATATAACAAAACAGTAACACCAACTAAAATAATAATAATATGGAAGTAAATTATCATGATCAGATGTAAAACTAGTTCTCAGCAGTTCTCAAAGCCTTTCTTTAAAAGCAAGAATAATATTAACTCTAGAAAATAAAAGGAGGACATTCCAAGAGCCTGTTTCAAAAGGCAGCACCCGAATATCAGGATACCACAGAGAATACAAAATGGGGTGAGAAAATGAGCATTGCACTAAGTCATGTCTCAGATTATAATGCTTAAACAATGTGGAGCAGCAGTGGTTTACAAAGTGGGGTTAAATTATAGTAAAGTTACCTAGCAAACTGGAGAATGTGAATATTCCTATTCCTTAATCTCCGAGTATAAGTACAGCTGCTCTTGTTATTTACTTGTGGGATATTCGCGAGGCAAGCAGGGTCCTTGCCTGCTCCAGTCTGAAGCATGTCTGTTTTGAAAGGGATTGGGGTTCAGTCCTCCTAATAGTTTGGAAGCCAGAACGTGTATAAATGTGAATTGTGAGAAAAGTTTCCTCCCCCCTTGTCTTGCAGTTTCTCCACAGATTCTGTACAACCATCCCAGACCATCTCCCCATGGCCGAAGGATGTGGGTATCCTTGCTCTGGAGGTATATTTCCCATTCCAATATGTAGAGCAGACTGCGCTGGAGAAATATGATGGGGTAGAATCAGGGAAATACACCATAGGCCTAGGCCAGAAGCAGATGGGTTTCTGTGCTGCACATGAAGACATCAATTCCTTGTGCCTGACTGTGGTACAGCATCTCGTAGAGCGAAACAATCTCTCCTGGGATTCTATTGGCCGTCTGGAAGTTGGAACAGAAACCATTATTGACAAATCCAAGGCTGTCAAGACTGTTCTGATGCAGCTCTTTCAGGATTCAGGGAACACAGACATTGAGGGCATTGACACAACCAATGCCTGCTATGGAGGTACAGCTTCTCTATTCAACTCTGCTGATTGGGTGGAATCCAGCTCCTGGGATGGTAAGTGTTAGCAGACTGGGTTCAGTTCTTTCAGTGGTATAGCCCAGGGTTTCTCAACCCCGGCGACTTTAAGATGGGTGGGCTCCGACAACCAGAATTCTGGAAATTGGAGTCCACCCATCGTAAAGTCGCTGAGGTTGAAAAACAATGGTATAGCCGTTGTGCCTTAAATGCACATTCTGAAAAAGAACAACTATTCAAATTGCTTAGTTGGCTAAACTTCAAGGGCTAAGGAAGCTGATCCTTTGATTCTATTAAGCTGTTGGCTACTAACACTTAATAATATAGTTGTGACTATATTATTCAGCATAATATAGTCACAACATACTGTACACACTCCCAGCAGCAGGTAGAAAGAGGAATACTTTCAGAATTTTCTCAACATACAAGTCATTATTTATTTATTTAATTTTTATCCCACCTTTATTATTTCTATGAATAACTCAAGGTGGCAAACATACCTAATACTCCTCCCTCCTCCTATTTTCCCATTATTGTGTGGTGCTGGAGTTTCAGTAACAAAGTAGTGCTGGAGACAGAACTTTTCTTGCTACAAATGCTATTTTGCTTTAATGCGTCTAATCTTACTATTCCAGTTTTCTGATTTACCTTTTCCATTTAATTCCATTATCAACTCTTGTAATATATCAAGCTTCAAAACCCAATTCAGGTTTTTTTCCAGTTCTTTTCTTACTCTGAATTCTCTCCTTTGTCAGTCCTCCTTTTTCCATTATTCACTGATCCATTCAGCCTAATTTTTCTGTACCTTTTCAGTTCTTCCTCAAATTGCATTAGTACTAATTTATATAAAAATGTATATCCTAATTTTTATTTAACTGTAAAGGCAGTGTCTTTTCACCTTTCACCTTACACATATTTTGGCTCTAAGCCATGCTTTAAAAAATATTATGATTTACTAGCTATATTACTAATACTATACTATACTATACTATGGTGTATGGTGTATGGTATGGTGATATAGCTAGTAAATCATATAATATATTTTTAATATACTATACTAATATTTAATATTAGCATAGCATAGCATAGCATAGCATAGCATAGCATAGCATAGCATAGCATAGCATACCATACCATACCATACCATACCATACCATACCATACATACCATACCATACCATACCATACCATACCATACATTACCATTACCATTACCATTACCATTACCATTACCGTACCATACCATACCATACCATACCATACCATACCATACCATACCATACATTACCATTACCATTACCATTACCATTACCATTACCATTACCATACCATACCATACCATACCATACCATACCATACCATACATTACCATTACCATTACCATTACCATTACCATTACCATTACCATACCATACCATACCATACCATACCATCTTTACTAGAACTCAGTTTTCTGATTAAATTATCTTATATGTGGCCCTAATTATTGGCTGCCTGTGAGTAAATGATTAGATTTTAGCCAGACACAGTGCTATTTTTTGCACAAGCAATTTGTTAATATATGTTGACATACACTGTTATATGTAGAAGGGGTGTGGTGGCTCAGCGGGTAAGACGCCAGGCTTGTCAATCAGAAGGTCGCAAGTTCAGAGGTTCGAATCCCTAGCCCCACGTGACGGAGTGAGCTCCTGCACTAGCCCCAGCTCTTGCCAACCTAGCAATTCGAAAGCATGCAAATGCAAGTAGATGAATATGTACCACTTCGGTGGGTAGGTAACAGCGTTCCGCGCACGTCATGCCGGCCACATGACCGTGGAAGCGTTTTCGGACAACACTGGCTCTGACTAACAAACGGGGATGAGCACTGGCCCCTAGAGTCGGACATGACTGCAGAAATGTGCAGGGGGAACCTTTACCTTACACTGTTATTAACATAATGATCTGGGCCTGACAGAGACAGCAAATGACCTTGGGGTTGGGAAGAATTAGCCATAATGCTTTCATTGTAGAAAAAGAAGATGAAGAGGCAGGGAAGCCATCAGATATACCTTCCAATATCCCTTCCCCCCTTGTGCTTATGAAAAACAGATGGCCCAAAATCCCTGCACCAATTCTAGGATAGCAGAGAAGAGGCAAAGGAGCATGGTGCTGGACCATTTGGTGACCATCAACTGGGTCACAAGAGCAAAACTGATGTAACAAAGCAGAGAGTACATAAAGTCCCTCTCTCAGCCACTTCCCCAAAGAAGCAGGGTCCATTCTGGAGGAACTAAGTAGAGCAAATATGGGATTACAGTATGAGATGGCATTCCTGGTGTCCTTTGCCATTATGTCAGTAAATTAGGCAGCAGTCCTAATGTTGTCTCAGTTGCAGTACAATTACTCTTATCTGGCGAGATCAGCACAGAAGCCCCTTTCTTATTTCAAATACCATACAGATTGCTATGCAATTTTCAGATTTCAAAAGTGTATATTAGTAGTTTTCCATTAACCTTTGAATCATGTTGTAATAAGATCTGCCCTTTGGTTCCAGAGCTCATCCTGCTTAGAATCTATCTGACTGCTTACTGAAAGAAATGTAGAATACTGCATAAAATCCTGGACTTTAATCTCTGTGAGGGGCTAATTCTGTGTCCTTTGGTAAATTAGGACCTTTCCATCTCAGCTCCTGGCACCAATCTGGGAAAAATAGTTCTACCACTGCTGTGGTAGAGTTCAAAGGTAAGGCTGGGGAGCTTTGAGACTCCCCAGCCACTTTATAGTGGTCATTTTGTTGTTCCTTAGGCAGAGGCATTCCCAGAGAGGCTGTCAGGAATATTACTAGTTTTATTAAAAACTAGAAATGGCTGGTTTTTGCTAAAGGAGCCACAATTTCACAATGTGGCATTGTGTGTCACCATAATACTGAGCTGTGACTTTTTTGCCCCCTGAGGTCTTCTTTAAAGCACAAAATGCAGCTATGGAAGCTATATCTGCCTTGAAAGAACTGTGTGGATTTTTTTTCTCTCTACCCTTGTTACGACCATTATAAAGTCTTATGACTGATATTGTTGCTGTGATTTCCACCATAGCTGTTTTCTCACCAACAGGGAATGGTTGAAAGGTCTTTCTTCCCCGCCGAGATTTCCCAAAGCAGACTGCAGCTTCCACTGCCACATCTTCCAGCTGAAAAAAGAACGTTGGAGGGGGAAAAAGACCCTAACATATTTGTCACATGCATTTTTGATATAGGTCCTTCTTTTAAAACATCTCTATTGTATATCCATTCACTAAATCTTAATTCTCACCAAATGGAAACTGAGTTCAGCTGCATGTGGTTCATCTGTCCTGTAACTTTTTGCTCACCTTTTCTGTATTTCTGTTGGCTCTCTGTCAAAATTTTGCTCTTTGGGGCAGGGCCTCTCTTTTTCGGCTTAGGTCAGTGTTTCTGAACCTCAGCAAATTTAAGATGTGTGGCCTTCAACTCCCAGAATCCCCGAGTTGAAGTCCACACATCTTAAAGTCACTGAAACATTGGCAGGTTATTCTGTAAAGTGCCATGTTCTCGAATAGGTTAGAGCTGCTGGACCAGGAGTTGAAGCTACAAATGAACTTTGACCCATTTTATGAAGAAAATCAGGAAGAGCTTTGTCTGTTTTTCTCTTCATCAGTGTTGACACTTTGGTGATGCTCTTGTCATGCCAGGACGCTATGCCTTGGTGGTTTGTGGTGATATTGCTGTGTATGCCACTGGGAATGCACGACCAACTGGTGGAGCTGGAGCTGTAGCTATGCTGGTTGGACCGAATGCTCCTCTGACTTTAGAAAGAGGTGAGTAAAAATATTTACAATATTTAGATAATGGATTTCAGCTAAAAATCAGTGTGGGAGGGAGTATTTATTGCACAAAAACGACATGAAATAGATGGAAACAATTCCTTTAAAGGGGGAGTGTGTCGATGAAGATTCTCAGTCATCCAGGTGGAATTGTCTGTAGGTTGAGTCATAGCAACTGGATTTCTTTCTTTTGGTAGAAACATTTCATTGCTTGTCCAAGTAGCTTCTTCAGTCTGGGCCTTTTAAGGGGGGGGGGTGATAATGAAGGTGATTCTTCAACAACATGAGTCCTGTTGCAACAGTGCATTATGGCAGCCACATTCATAGTTTCACTGTCCTGCAGGGCTGACACTTACGGGATAGAACAAGTCCAGAGCTACGAATTTATTTATTTATTTATTAATTATTCAAATTTATCACCTCCCATCTCAACAAATAGTGGACTCTGGGCGGTTTACAACATTAACCAAGAAAACCTATGAACCTAAAATTACAATATAATAATAAATAGATAAAAAAATCCAGAAGATGGTAAGATCTCAAAAAAGGAGGATATTATGGGGCCAGCCACCCCCGGGAGGAACTTATAATGCTGCAAGTGAAAATGATGACTATGACAAAGTCAAATTTATAATGCTGCAAGTGAAAAAGATGACTATGACAAAGATGGGATTCTGTCAGACTTCAGGGGCCTTGCTAATTATGCAGCAGTCAGATAAACAGATAAAGTCAGTGAGGTCTGCTGAACGAGAGTTTCAAAAGAACTTGCTGGTGAGAAAGCAAATTGGTGATGGTAAAATGTATCTATTTCAGGAATGTGGAAGGCTGCAGGGAGGAAGCTGCTCTCCTCCTCCATAATAGGCTTTTCATCTGCAAAAAAGGACCCTTTGTGTCTGAGACATTAGTATGCTTAAGAGGGTATTCTCAGAGTAGCTGCTTGTGTTTTATGTCCAAACCACTCTCCCTCTCACTCTCCCTCACCCCTCCACCTCTACCCAACAGAGGGAACTGTGTTTGCGTTATCTGAAATATGAACAGCTTCTGGACAAAGCTAATCACAGTAATCCACAATGTGCTTGCTTTTAGAGTGATCCCTGTTGTGCTTGTTATGCAGAAATTACAATCTAATGGCTCCCTCCAAACCATAGGAATGGCAAACGGCATATAGCATAAACCCTTTAACCGTCCTGTTAGAAGTCTAATACATGTCACATAGCAAATGTGTAGGCCTAATTCTTCTCTTAGTCAGCCACTTTACAACCAAAATAAAGATCATAGCATTTTTGACAAGTGGGGTATAGTTTCGTTTCTGAGTTTTAAATGTTAACTCACCACAGGCATAGCTAAAAGTATCGGGATGATTTACACAGTTTTGTGGCAGGAAACCATTATGTTGATAAGCATAACGCTATAACAATCAATCTAATATTTAACTTGAATACAGGGAATATAGACTTAAACTGTTTATACCGTGAGCTCTGACAGGAACTGCTCTTCAGGCAGAGACTGGGCTCATGTCTAGACATGTCCAAACATGATTCAACCTGCACAGTGAGCTGTTCTGTGCTAGCTGTCTTGCCTACTACCTCTGTCTTGAGGTTATTTACACTAAAGAACAATAATAACAACTAGATTTTGCTCAATGATTGTTACAAATATGCTGCTGTAGTTAAAATACAGTACTGTAATGTCCCTAGTTCAACAGAGTAAAATGAAGATGGAGTCACAAGAAAACTAAGCCTGATAGAAAAAAACCGATTTTGTTTTTGAATTCTGCATGGAAAAGTCTGCTTAGAACACCCATTGCAATCCATGTGACAAAACTGTTGTTGACCAGTGTTACCAGGGTAGGCTTCGAAGCCCAGCTAGAGCTTTAAAGGGAACCACCATCAGTTTTTGTACTCAGAAATTGATCAATTTTCAGAACTGATGAGACATGTTCTAATAATCAGAACGTGTTATATTCAGTTAAAAGGTAAGGTAAGGTAAGGTTTCTCCTTCCAGTCGTATCCGGCTCTAGGGGGCGGCGCTCATCTCCGATTCTCGGCCGAGGGAGCCAGTGTTGTCCATAGCTGTTTCCGTGGTCATGTGGCCAGCATTCAATTACAGTAACTGAATTCAGTTTTTTTAATTTAAGTTTTTTTACCCATCTTTAATAGCAACCCTATGGGCAACTCATTATAGCAGATGATTCTCGATGTTTCCAGAGCAAGGCTGGCTTATTCAGGAGAGTACCCTAGGTTATGAACTTTAGAGGGAACACAACCCTTTTCAGAAGTTATAAAATATTATTTCTCCATACAGGCAACCCACCTGACTACCAACCCTCTCTCTTGTCAGGATGTTGTTGTTGTTGTTTTAATTCACCCTCACTGAGTCCATTATTTATTCCAGACGGTGGAATGATTTGATTCAATATAAGGCAGGTTCATATGGAGGAGACAGCAGCAGATACTCTGTAGGTGTCAGCTTGTGGGAATGGATGAGGCTTCCTGGGAACCTGGAGCTTGGAGAAGGAGGCATCTGGGAAATGATACAGCACACCTCTACCAGGAAGGGGGCATCTGAAAATTAAGTGAGACTGAGATATACAACTCTCAGTATTGGCTATTTATTGCATTAATTATTATAAACATTGCTCACATTTAGTACCCAGGAAGGGCTCTCCAATTTTCTCAGCAGAAGAAATCAGAATCTTCTTGGAAGAGCCATATACTTCCCAGTGAGAGTTGCTTGGTGAGATGAGTGGCCATATAAATCTATATGAATGAATGAATGAATGAATGAATGAATGAATGAATGAATGAATGAATCTCTAGAAGAGAATATATGTAGCTCAGGGTTGAACTGTGGAGTCCTTGGTGTTCTCTGAGCTTGGTTGTTTTCTTGCAGACATTTCATTACCCAACTAGGTAACTGCAAGCTACTGTATATAAACAAAGAGCAAACCCCACTCCCTGAAGATGTTACCTAGTCAGGTAACAAAATGTCAGCAAGAAAACAACCAAGCTCAGAGAACACTAAGGACTCCACAGCTGAATCTCTGCCACAACTTCAACTGTCACAGTGCAAAGAAGATCATGCTTCTATTGATACTCTCTAGAAAGTCTATGGCATCTTCTTCCCCCCCAGGTCTCCGAGGAACCCACATGGAGCATGTCTATGACTTCTATAAGCCAGACTTGGCTTCAGAGTATCCTATGGTAGATGGACAGCTTTCCATTCAGTGCTACTTCCGGGCTCTTGATCGGTGCTATGCCACATATCGAAAGAAAATTGAAAGCCAATGGCAGAAAGGTCTGTGTGGCTGGAAAGCCAAGCTTTCCCCTGTTTTTCCCCATCCTCTTTAATGTTGATCTCTGTTTTTATGTAAGTATGGATTGTTATAGAGCTCCACCCATGGGAAGTTGTACTTAAGATGTGGAAAGGGAATAGTAAATAAGAGAGGGAATAAATGAGAAACAGTCCTCATCTTGTGCAATCCTATTGAAAGGAACCATGATCTTAAAACTAACTAATCTCTGTTTTAGATTAATTTTTTTGGCAGTGGAAAGGGAGTAGAAAGAATCCTGAACCGATAGCTCTGCTCAACAATGGAATCCTGAAGTAAGAAAGACACTCGTCCTCCTTATTCCAGGGCCTTTCCTCATGACTGAGTTACAGGGTATCCGCCTATCCTTGACTTGGTAGAAAACAATACTTAACATGAAAATTCACCGTCCCCATTGCCAATCCCTATCTGGCCTCTGTTGTCTCTGTTCCTAGCTGACTTCCCTATAAGGTAATACAAGAGATATAGCCTAACAGATTTTACATACCTTGATGGTGTTTAAAATGGTGGTGTAGGAATAAGGGGGGAAACATTACTTTAATACTGTAGGAATTCTGAAATGTTAATAACAGAAATCCACGCAGCTTTTAATTAGTTTATAGCAGAGCAGAAGTGTGCCAGTAACTTGCACAAGGCTTAATCAGTTCAAAAACACAAAATAAACACACTTCACACGTTAATGTAAAGTAACATAAAAATAGCTTACAGTTTATTGTGGTCCTGGATACATATCAGTTTCATTGAAGATCTTGTTACAGTTTCATGGTAGAAACGGTCCATGCATGCGAGCGATAGGTTCTAACCAAACCCACAGTCTTCTCAATGTGGCCTTGCTGAATGGAGGTATGAGCCACGAGGACAGTCATGAATGACCATCCTTCCTGGTTGAGATTCGAACAGAAAAGGGGGAAGGAAAGGAAGGAGAGGAACAGGAAACCGGGATTCAAACCCCTCCCACACAAAGCAGTAAGATTAGGTTGCAGCAGAGCTGCCCCTCCTTCAAGCTTGTGTGAGATGTGCTTGGTTGAAACCTGATATCTCTAACAAATACTGGTACAAATGATGAATTAAACCTCTCTTATGAAGTGAGAACTATCACAGAATTATAGAATTGGAAGAGATCCAAAGTACAATTGTCTTTGTCAGAATAGAGTTTCTGAGTTGCCATGTGACTCAGCTGTTTTTGCTGCAATAGGCTGACCTTTCCAGAAGGAAGACTCTTTGGCTTTACTTATACTTTATTTATGCTTACTTTCAAAAGCAATTCTCTCTCTTCATTTCTTGTATCTCCTCTTATCACTCCCATTTTCTTTTTTCTTCCCCACTCTCTAAACACCTTGTATGTTTATAAGTTTCACCTCTCAGAAATAAAACCCAAAATACTTATGAAGTGGACTGGATTTATATAATAATGAATTTGTTATTGTCCTGTGTTTAGAAAACTTCAATATTCTAGGAGAGGTGAGAAGGAGGCAGTTTGGAGAAGCAAGGCTGCAGGCCCCACCAACCCTCTTCAACTAGTGGCTCAAGAGGAAGGGCAAAGGATTTATTTATAGCAAATAAATGAATTTTCCTGTATTCCGCATAATTACAGGAAGGATTGGTGGTTATGGAGCAGGGGATGAGGTTTTACCAAGCTGCAGAAGTAAGGGCTTCTTAGAGAGAGGGGCATGGTCTACAGAAGAAGTTTGAAGGCCTGCTGGAGGATCCTCCTCCTTCCAGAGGCCATCTTTAACTGGTTGGTCAGAGATTCTCTATATCTGTTTTATAAAACACCCTTCTTTTTGTGTGTGGTTGCCAAGTCATTTCTCTTATTCTTAACCTTTAAATTCTTTTACTTGAGCAGCTGGGATAAACAAACTCTGTACTCTTGAAGACTTCCAGTTCATGATCTTCCACACACCCTTCTGTAAGCTGGTGCAGAAGTCTTTGGCACGGATCTTGTTGAACGACTTCCTTGCATCCCCCAAATCAGACACAGACAGCGGAATCTACAAAGGGCTCAAGGATTTCAGGTCAGTGAAGGCTGTGAGGATCCCCAAAAGGAAAGGCAAGCAAAGAATTCACAAGCCTTTTAATGGGAGGTACTTTTTCTTTGTGCCAGGCCATGCTCTTTTAGAAGGAAGACTGATACATTTTGCACTAGATCCACATAGAGCTTGAATGCTTTTTTTTCATTTTGGAATCATACTGTATATGCTTTGTTTTGTTTTTTCAAATCCATCAGCAAGCAGAAGAGTTCAGGTGTACTTTATTACAGTAGGGCTTTTCAGGTATCATATTTTAACCTGGGCTCCTTCAAGGGCAATAATATTTTCCCATCATAGTGATTGGTGTTCATTAATTTTCTTTAAGTAAGATTTAAGATGTGATTTAAGTCACATCTCCCTATTTCCTGGCATTGTTTGGATATGTCTCCTCCTTCCCACTACTTCAATTCAGACTGGCTGTTCCTTCGGGCAAAGGCTTAGCAACTCTGTCAAGTGCCACGTTCACTGATGTGACAAATGGAGTTCAGTGAAACAATCCCCAACCCCCACCATAGGTTGGCAATTAAAATGAATGAATGAATGAATGAATGAATGAATGAATGAATGAATGAATGAATGAGATAGATAGATGATAGATGATAGATAGATAGATAGAGTGAGTGAGTGAGTGAGTGAGGGAGGGAGTGTGTGTGTGTGTGGGGGGGTGTTTGGGGATATTTCTGTGTTGAGATATATTTTTTTCTTCCCAAAGGTTATATGGATTCAGAAAAGCCAAGCATTTATAAAAATAAAATATGCAAAGTACTAGGTCAACATACTTAAACAATAAAATGAATAATTAAATCTGGAAATTAATTGAAGAAATGGAAATTTAACTCAGCAGAGATTCCTTAGCTTTTCAGGGAGGGGACACCAAAGTAAAAAAACCTGCGTCTAACTGCATCATCTTGAACTGATACCACAGTGCTTCAGGGAGTATTTCTAGTTTAAATTTAGTTGTTTTTTACCTTTGGGCCAGAAAGCACAACAATAAAATACATATACCTGTTACTATTAATAAAACTTTGAAAAATAAAAATAATAAAATAAATAAAACAAAACAAAATACATTATTATAATAACTGTAGTACAAATAGCAGTGGCAATCACCAAAATGTGTGCTAAACGTCAACCATAGGTAGGACAGATACAACAAATGATAGCACAAAATTGGGCAACCTTGAAAGATATATGAGGGTCCTGGTCAGATAGAAGCAGTGACAGATAGACATTGTGCTCTCTACCAGGGTAGTTCTTTAAAATGGGATGAATATATATCTTCCTTGATTCCCTATACAGAGAGCAACAAAAGAGCATATGGCTTAGGGATTCCACCGAGCCATCTCCACATGGACATAAACATGCTGAAAAGGGATGTTTTTATACCGCCCCCATAAACTGCAGAGGGTAGTACATCCAATTTGCTAACCAAGGTGAAAGCCCAGTGAACTAGAACTGAAGAGAGATAAGATGATGGCACATGCCCATTTGAGAAGAATCCATAAACTGTAGAGTTGGATACTAGGCTTAAACTGGTTTGAAAATCAATATCCCAGATACATTGTTCAAGATGACTCCTGGCATTTTCAAGCCCTAATGGACAAAGACTTTCCAAAGAAAGTCCTAAAGAATTTGCTATTAGCTTTTGTTAGCCAGATTGTTTTAAAATGGTCTCTAAGAACCAGTGGAGCCAGACCCACAGAATTTCATCTATCGGGGTCCAGGAGGTGAGCCTTCTCTGCGATAGCGCCCACCCTTTGGAATATCTTGCCCCCGGAGGTGAGGCAGGCTCCCTTCCTCCCAGCCTTCCAGAAGACTCTTAAGACCTGGTTCTGCTGCCTTGCCTGGGACGGGGGAGGTAATAGTTCCTCCTGGGGGTGGCTGGCGCCATAGTGTCCTCCCTTTTATATGAGATTTTACCATCCTTTGGATTTTTATCTATTTATTTTATTGTACTAGTTTGGATTGTAATGTTATGTTATGCTTATAGGCTTTTAACTGTTGATTTTGTTGTAAACCGCCCAGAGTCCCCCGTTGGGGGAGATGGGCAGTGATAAATTTGAATAATAATAATAATAATAATAATAATAATAATATCCAAATATTATAAAAGGAATAAATATTAATAGATAATAAACAATATTTTTGAAAGATTTATTCGGATGGGTGGTTATTGTTCGAAACATTGAGATATTATCTAATATTAATGGCAATAATCCAAAAATAAAAAAGTGTAGGCTATATCAGTCTACAAGTCCTCAATATCCTCTTGTGACACATTGAATATATGAGAGACACAGATGTACTGCCCTGTTGGCACTTTATCATCTACAGATTTTCAAAAGTTGGAGAGATATGACAAAAATAATTAAGAAAATCACAGACTAGGAGATCCAATTAAATTCCAAAGCTACATTTGTAGAAATAATAATGAAATAAGTTAGTAACAAAAATAATACTGCTGTAAATATGTTAACTAATGCATGTATATACTGCAGAGGTATATACACAAAGTCATTAAAATCTGACCACTTATTGTCTATCACAAGAGAAATAAAATATGGAAATCAAAGCCAATGGATAAAAGCACAGCTTGTAACTAACTATGATAAAGAATGAATAACTTTGTTTCCGTTTCTCAGGAAAACTCGGTTTTGAAATGAAATTTTATGATCAGGCAATTTGGCATTAATGCATTCTTTAATGGGGCAAAATTATAATTAAAGAATTATGGGGCATAATTCTTTATTGGGATAAAATATTTTTTCCTTTTTTAACAAAGGTTATCTATATCTGATATAATGAAAGGTTTGGTTCATTGTTGTAACTTAACGTTAGAAAGTAATTTTTAAAAACATCATGCAGCTACACATATGGTCCAAGTCCCTCAAAAGAACCTTACTATCACTTTGAGGCAAACCCAGATGCCCTTGCTCTCTTTCAGCAACGTGAAGTTGGAGGAAACCTACTCCAGTAAGGAGGTGGACAAAGCTTTTCAGAAGGCCAGCCAGGAGCTGTTCAAGCAGAAAACGCAGCCCTCTCTCTTCCTTTCTGCCCGCAATGGCAACATGTATACCCCCTCGGTGTATGGCTGCCTGGCATCTCTCTTGGCCCAGTAAGTTGCATGCGTGATCTCATACCACAGGAGGCAGTGAGAGAATACGATTCCCTTCCCTTCTTCAACATGCCATATCAAGAGAAGAGTAGTTTGGCTATATTAAAGTTTTATAAATGTTGTGTAACAGATGATTAAATGGCTTTCTTGCTTATTAAAATCCCTCTTAGCTACATCCTAGTTAATAACATCCTAGTTAATGAATTCTTCTAAATAAGTGTTATGGCTGAAGCATTCAAATATACTGGTGGTCCCTAATATTATGACATTGGAAACTGTTTTTATCCAAACAATATATTTTATATTTTTATATACTTTATATCCAACATTTATTTTATCCTATTTTTTCCAAAAAATTACAGCAATGCCAAATGTCTAGATTCAGCAGTTTACAGCTCTCTGCCTAGTACTGGGTAGTTTGAAATTTTGCCATATTGCTTGAAGCAGAGTTAGTTATTTATCCTTTTGACACTGAAATTCTATGCGTATTTATGCTTTATTTTGTTCTTGCTAGAGAAACAAAATACAGTTAGGTGTAATCAGAAGGTGAATAATTGTAACTAATTTAATTGTATCCAATCTTTTTTCTTTCCCCTATTCCACCCCACCCCACCCCATCCATGGCCTCAAGATTTCCAGACATGTTTGCATCCCCATCCATGCCAGAATGAATTAGCACAATACATACAGTAATTGTCATCTTCACAAAGGAATGATTTTATAGATGCACAATATGCAGATAGAGAAGCTACTGAAGGAAGAAATATGGTCTTTCCTCCTGGAACTTCCCTGCTAATTATTTACTCTAAATCTTTGCAGGTATTCTGCCAAGCAGCTGGCTGGATCCAGAATTGGGCTTTTCTCCTATGGTTCAGGATTGGCAGCCAGCATGTTCTCCCTGAAAGTATCCCAGAACTCTGCTCTAGGTGAGTCTTTTAGGGTGGATTTGGAAATCTTTTTCATTTCTTCCCATACTTTTGCCCTACTGGAATGGGCTTCTGAACGAGCCACCTAAGGTGGTTCAGAGATAACATTTTATGTACATATTGCCTTGTTTTATTTCGTTTTGTTTTCCCGACAAAAGAATAGACACCGTAACAGGTTCATCTCTGGATTTTGGGTTACTGAATAAAGTCAGAGAACTGATCCAAGGAGGGACGTGTATACTGTAGGTGTTATACCCCAACAGTGATATGCATTGGTGGATTACATGGTGCATGCACCATCTTCTTTTCCTGATGCTTTTCTTTTCAAAATCTCATTTTTCCTGAGAACCTCTGGGCGATTCCTGAGTACAGTGTGTTACCAAATTGCAGGCCACTGCCAAAGGTATCATAGAGGTCATCTAGTCCAACCCCCTACTCAGGGTAGAAGATACGTGTTATTTAAATAAGCAGGGGAAAACAAGCTGGGGAGTTTTTAATCTGCCTTGTGAAAGCAGCTGAGAGATTATAAAATTGAGAGGACTGGTTCTCTAATAAAATGTGATTGTGAATTGATTAGAGCAGGGCTTTCCAAACTTTTGCCGTTGGCGACACACCAACGGCCGGCCCACAAAAACCCGGAAGCGCCGCAGCCAGTGCGGCGCAAAAACCGGAAGCGCCGGCCACGGTGCTTCCGGGTTGCTGCGGCGGCGGCAGCGGCTGCCCCTTCGAAAGGGTAGACTCCGGGAACCCCGAAAATGCCCTCGGTTCCGGCAGGGAGGCGAAAAGCCTCCCAGCGCTCACGCGAGCTTTCCGCCGCTCAGCTGATGGGGGCTGGGGTGGAAATTCTCCCCGCGCATCAGCTGAGCGGCGGAAAGCTCGGCAGCGTGCCCACGCGGGGAGGCTTTTCACCTCCCTGCCGGAACCGAGGGCATTTTCGGGGTCCCCGGAGCACATGGAACACATGGCCTTTTTAGCCCCTCTTACTTCTCCCTCAGTCATGAGTATGTGCCTCATGCTCATATTCTAAACAGAAGACATGTTGCATGATGCTGTTTGTCACGTGACTAGAAAACCTGAATCACCACCACAGTGCCTCATACGTTGAAGGAACTCAAGCGTAGATCTGCCCTAAGGTCTCTCATGCACGGGCAGAAATATGGTACGGCAGGAGTGGGTGAGCAGTCTTTGGGTGGCCAAGGGCTGTACTTTACTGGAGGAGGGCTGAAGGCACAAAGTGGGTGGGGGCACACATATAAGCAGGGCTGAGATTGGAGGGAATTTTGGGTTTGTCTAAGACACCCCTGTATAAGGCCCGCAAAAGCAATCGATCCGGCCTGCGGCACTGGGCGCGGCAGGGGCATGATGGCAGCGGGCATGGTGAGCGTGGCGGTGGGCGCGGCGGCAGGTATGGCGGGCGTGGCGGCAGCGGGTGAGGCAGCGGGCATGCTGGGCGTGGCGGTGGGCGCGGTGGCAGGCATGGCAGCCCCCCAGTGCGCGCGATTAGCTCCCGCCCGCAAACCCCGCCCCCTTCCACACGATTGTCTCCCACCCACAAATCCCGCCCCCTTTCATGTGATTGGCTCCTGCCCGCAAACCCCGCCCCCCGGCCCTCAAGTGATGTGATAAATGTCAAAATGGCCCTTGGGATAAAATATGTTCCCCACCCCTGGTCTAAGACAAGTAGGATACAACCTAGGAAATCCAGCACAGTGGAACTCTGCATGCTTTCTTTATTTTTAGAGCAGTCTAGAACTGAACCAGGGGCGCGGAGGCTCAGCGGTTAAGACGCCAGGCTTGTCGATCGGAAGGTCGCAAGTTCAGAGGTTTGAATCCCTAGTCCTGCGTGATGGAGTGAGCTCCCGCACTAGCCCCACCTCTTGCCAACCTAGCAATTTGAAAGCATGCAAATGCAAGTAGATGAATAGGTACCACTTCGGTGGGTAGGTAACAGCATTGCGTGCATGTCATGCGGCCACATGACTGTGGAAGCGTCTTCGGACAGCGCTGGCTGAAGAGCTAAGAAATGGAGATGAGCACCGGCCCCTAGAGTCGGACACGACTGTGTGGGGGAACCTTTACCTTTAGAACTGAACTGAATGTCTGTACTGGGAATGGATGAGGATTTGGAGGCAGGTGGTTCCATGCCACAGAGGAGAAAGAGCCAGGCATATGTGTGCTAGAGAAGTGGGCATACATACTGCACTCAGCAGAATAAGAACTGAGACTTGCTTCAAGCAATGACAATTGGGGGCGGGGGGGGGGAGAGAACAATGGTCCTTCAAGTGTTGTTGAGCTACAGTCAGCCCCACTAGGTAGACCAGGCCAAGAAATCAACTCCACAGGATAGCTAAAACTACTTTTATTGAGATTAGCTATAATAACAGGATCTTGCAAGTCTGATTGTGCTGTACCTCCTCCCCCTTCTTCAGTGAATTAGGGAGGTGTCTGTCAGAGATGCTTATGAATGCTGTTTGTTTAGACTTAAAATATTTTTCACCCTCTGCACCCTAGTAATGCATCCTGCATATCTCCGTCAAGGTCATCTTTCTTACTTGCTACAGCTACAATTCCTAGCAGTCCCCAGATGCATCCCTGAACTAGAGACTGAATTCAGCAGTAGCACCATGCAAATGATTTCCTGGAGATGGAACTTTAGGGATGAGCATGCATCAGCAATCCCTATAGCCCACCTCTTCAGAGTTTAGTAAAAGTAAGGAAGATTTGTCTGCCACAGCTTAGACACCTCTCTTCCACGCTTGGCCTCAAGGAAAGCATGTTAGAGCCAGCCTAGAAGTAGATGAGAACAAAAATGGGGGGGGGGGGGCTCAAGCAGGCAGGAGGGTACTGCCTTCCTCTAAGAAATGGATCCAGAGTTCTGTCCAATTTGCAGGTATTTGCAATTTGCAGCCACCAATTTCATTGTACTTGTATCTGTTTTTCAGTCCCAGGAGTGACCCCTTAGGTATATTTTACAGTTCTTAAATCGAACATGTTACCTCACCTTAATACTTAGGTCAAGCTTGTTAACTCACTATGCCCAGAAGGGTTACAGCAGCGTTTCTCAACCTTAGCAACTTTAAGATGGGTGGACTTCAACTCTGGCTGGGGAATTAAAGTTGCTGAGGTTGAAAAACACTGGGTTAGAGGGCGGGAAAATTAGTACTGTCCTACCGAAGCATGGAGCTGTTGTGTCTCAAGACAGCACCAGCTTTCTCACTGAAAGGTATCTGACTTTTTGTTCCAGGCTCACCTCTGGAGAAATTGGTATCCAGTCTTTCAGATCTAGAGACTCGCTTAGACTCCCGGAAATGTGTTCCCCCTGAAAAGTTTACTGAGATCATGAAACTCAGGGAGGATACTCATAGTTCAGGTGAGCTCAAGAAGATACAGTCTTAGCTTTGCCTTGTGTACAACAGTGCTATCTGTCCACTTTCTCTCAAAATATCCATGAAAAAAGATGGCAATCTGTAGCTTTTTCTGGTAAGCGGACAGGACTAGGAATCTAGTTTTTTGCTTGTGGATGTCTCTTGCAAAGCCACCTACGTTCTGTACTTCTAGTGCAAATATTTTTCATAGCAAATACGCACAATATCAGATTCTACCTCTCTACTTCATGATCGGTGAACACAGTGAAAGAACTGCTTGAAGGCACACTCTTGAGCTGGAATGATTCCTTTGCTCTACAGCAGGGATACAAAAAGGACCATCTGGTGGGCTGTTCCAACCTGTCAGCTTCACTTGAATGACCTCCAGACCCCATCCCAAATGGTTGGCTTCCAAAATTTGGGGACCATTTCTGGAATTGGGGAGGGTGAAGGGACAGAATGGTGCCTTAATCCTTGAAGATGCTTAAGGAACTCATTCAGTCATTAAAATTCTTGTAATCCCATCACAAAAATGGTTCTTGACCTCCCTACTTTCAGAACGTGTGTCTGAAAATGCTGAACAAACTGTTGGCCCTTTGAGGTAGACCAGAACAGGAAACAGTCACAAGAACTACTGGAACTCAACAGAATCTTGAAAGCCTGAGGGAGTTTCTTTCCGCCCCCCATATACTAAAGAAAATCAAGGTGGGGCAATCTTGGAGGTTTTTCCTCACTCCCTCCTGTCTATCCAGATTAAGTTGATGCTGACATAATAGTCACTGAATTCCTTTTTCAAGGACATCTCTGTACTCCTCTATGCAGAGCTGGGCTTTGAGCCCATAGAAGCGGCACTCCTTTGCTCTACAGGGCACTTACATTGCATGGTGATTTGGGGGTTGCCCTGACCAAGTTGATTTCCCATGCCATGACATCCTTTTCTGTGAGGTGCAAACGTTTTTACTCCAAGGATATCTTCCTTCCTTGTTTCTTAGCCATTGATCTTTACTATTGCTAAGTAGGCCCAGAATAAAAAGGTTACACATCCCTGAGCACCAGAACTGAAAACATGGGAATCTCTTCTGGACATTTGAAAGGGAATCATAATTTTGATAAGGCTCTCCTGCCTCTTCAATGCATTGTAAATGCATGTAGTAGAAGGAAGAACAAGTGAGGATTGCTTTGAGAAAAATTATGGGTATCAACACTAACCTTCACATTGTTTCTCCTTACTCATGCACCTCTTGCTCCATCTTTCTGTAGTTGACCACACTCCCCATGGATCCAAGGATGAGCTGTTCCCAGGAACCTGGTACTTGGAGCAGGTGGATGGAAAAAACCGCAGGAAATATGCACGAAAACTAGTTTAGGCGTATACAGTTGTCATTAATAAGGTTTTTCCTGGTAAGTCAGAATCCTGGGCCTAAGAACTCTTCATAGAAAGGAGATGTGCAGATGGAAGGATCAGTTGTCATAAAGGGGAAAAAGAACAACAGATAAGGAAAATGAAAACACTTATGGAAATGAGATTTTTTTTTCAGTGTTTCTTTTAAGTTTGGTAACTGCCTGTCTACCCATCTAGCTCTGCAGAAACATTTAAAGTAAAGCACACATTACAACTATTAGAGTTTTGTAACTGGAGGAAGAATAGGAGGTCAATACTGTTGTTTCAAGCTGTGTGTGTGTTGTTCATATGGGCAGCAATACAGGCTGATAAACAAAGATTGAATGGTTATTCATAGACATGTGCAATAAAGAATAGTATCAAATCAGAAAATAAAATGCCCACAAGTCCTGTATTTAAATCCCTTCCTCACTGCCTGAGATTGGTCTAGTGGTTAAGGTGCTGGGCTAGAAACCAGGAGTCTGTGAGTTCTAGTCCCGCCTGAGGCATGAAAGCCAGCTGGGTGGCCTTGGGCCAGTCCCCCTCTCTCAGCCCAACTCACCTCACAGGGTTGTTGTTGTGGGGAAAATAGGAGGAGGAAGGAGTATTAGGTATGTTCCCCGCCTTGAGCTATTTATAAATAAAAATAAAGGTGGGATAAAAATAAAATATAAATAAATAAATAAAATATCAAAGCAAAAGGTGAAGAAAAATCTTGCAAATAGTTGAATATCTTTGAAAGCACTTCTACCACTAACTTGGTTGTACACAAAAATTGCCATTATAGGGGAGGAAGGAATTAAATATTAAGTGAGAAAGAGCAGCAAAAAGACTTCCTAATGTAGACCTGATCTACAGTCTTCTCTGCTGCTTAGTCTGTCCTCCAACTCACTCATACCAAAAGAATTTATTGTACACATGTAGATTTAAAGGGATTTAAAGACATGTAGAATGTAAAGGGATTTAAAGGGATTTAAAGATACGTAGATTTTAAGGGGTGTGGTGGCTCAGCGGGTAAGACGCCAGGCTTGTCGATCGGAAGATTGCAAGTTCGGAGGTTTGAATCCCTAGTCCCGCGTGACGGAGTGAGCTCCCGCACTAGCCCCAGCTCTTGCCAACCTAGCAATTCGAAAGCATGCAAATGCAAATAGATGAATAGGTACCACTTCGGTGGGTAGCTAACAGTGCTCCGCGCGCGTCATGCAGCCACATGACCATGGAAGCGTCTTCAGACAACGCTGGCTCTTCGGCTAACAAACGGAGATGAGCACCGGCCCCTAGAGTCGGACACGACTGCACAAATGTGCGGGGGGAACCTTTACTTTTACCTTAGATTTAAAGAAAATGTATAAAAAAGTAAATAGGCTTGAAATGGAGAATGTTTTGTGTGAATATGGAGTCAAAGGTTGGTTGCTGAATGCAAAGGAGAATATGATAGAAACAAAGCATACATGGGAATAAATGAAATGCTTAGCAAATGGTTCAACATGAAATAAGATAAGGATTTATGAAGGAAAGCTTGTGGTAACATTAGAGGTGTATTGGTTGGACGAATGTTAGCTAAGACCCCAAATGAACTGCAGCAAAGTTAAATAGATTGTATGATGCAATATGAAGTATAGATCTGAAAATTAATGTATCCATAACCAGATTACTCGTGTTTAATAGGGAAAATGGAGTGAATGATTGCAGGTTGTATTTCCCATCAGCATAACACTACTCACTTTTGTGACACTTTGTAACATATTTAATTTGTCCCAAGCACCCTCCACACCCTCTTTCTTTACATCCTCTTTTCATTCATTCTACTGGGAAATTAATCTTTCTTTAAATACTTTATCATACAGAATTTATACTTTACTTTCCTACAGTACAGTCATTCTACTGTCACTCTACTTTTCTTTTCTTGCTGTTTGCTTTTTATTTATTACTTTTATATATTACTTTAATGTAATGATTTTTTTTCTGAAGATTCACTCTCGACACTACCTAATATTGTTTCATATTTAGAACTTCTCATCACTATTGTATCCTTTGCTAATTTTCTCAAACTTGAATAATAAATAATCAAATTAATTTCTTTGTCGTGTAGATGCATGAATAGACTTGTTCCAGTCACATATTCAGAACAAACAGATATTTTCATAAGCAGATAATCACCATTCACCATTCTCATTCATTCCCGAATGTCTGAATGGCCCAATTGCTTTTTCTGTACTCTCAACTTGCTCACATCCATTCTTCACATTACCTAGCACAGGGCTTTCCAAAGTGCCGCTGCTGGCGACACACCAGTGGCGGTGGCAGCAGCGCGGCGGTGGCGCGCGCATGCACGGTGGCGGCGCGGGGGGGCGTGCGGCGGTGCACGTGTGCACAGCGGCGGCAGCGGCTGCATCCTCCGCTAAGACGCGGAAGCACTGATCCCGCACCGCTGCCGCCATGCACGCGCACGCCGCCGCTTCCAGGTGGTGTGGCAACACACCACGCTGTGTGTGGCGACACACTTTTTGGAAAGCTCTGACCTAGCAGAATAGGTTTCCCCCCACTGACTTGGATCACATTCATTCAGAAAGTTGCACAATTTTCCCCAAATTCATTTTTGCTTCTTTCATTTTTACCATTCACTGGAGCAAAACTATCAGCCTAAAGATTCCAATTTTCAAATGCACCTTCTACAACCTAGGAACATTTATATTTTCTGGCACACATTTTAATCCATTCATTAGTAATTAGACCTACACCTTCACCTCCCTGCATGTATTTTATCAATTTTACTTCACAAAATCAGACCATCTTCATTTAGGTTTATTACATACTTTCCCACTGTCACACAGCATATTTATGATTCATTTTACTCATTAGTTTATGCTATTTACTATTTACTCCACTTTCATTTCAAGTCAGTATCTTCTATATGCCACGGTCTTTAATAGACAACCTCTCATGTCCATGGCTTGGTCAATACCAGCTTTCACATATTTTTAGTAAGATAGAAAAGGTGTCGAGGTTACCAGCCTTAGTCATACCTATGCCAAATTCAACATTCCCACTTACAGTACTAATATGCATTCAGGATACATGAAAGGGTGGCAATAACAGATAAAACCTTGCTTTTATTTCCATTTAGAATCTCTCATCCTCATGGGCAGAACCAAAGTAATGGCTTAACAACAGGAAAGAAGGGTAATCCAAGCTTTTGAAGATGGCTGCTGGACTTCCATTGTATAACCTCATTGCTTATTCATGCTTGCTGTCAGGACTCTAATTTACCCCTGTATTTGTATCTTTAGGTTGTATGAAGGGCAGTCTTCCAACTGTTATATTTTGTGATTGCTGAGTTGCCACAGTCACCTGCAACTTCTCTTAATATCTGCTTCAGTTATATACTTTGCTGCATTTTGTATCCATGGGATGGGGAGAACGATGGTACATGTATGATGACATCATGATGCATTTGTCACATATATTTGCATCAGATTGTGGGCCACAAGAATGTAATGACAGCATTGGGTTGGTCATATCATTGCAGATGCGTCGTTTTGGCATCACCAGTTTGTTGTGGATACCTCTGGGTTTATGGTTTGAAGGGAGTATTTTTATTTTGTAAGGGATGAAAGTAGAGGTAATGTGGTATTCTTTTGTATGCTGATATCCTGTAATTTAAAAAAACACTTTCATTACTTTGATTACCTGCAACATGGGATTAATACAGAACATAAACTCAGACTTTCCAATGTACCAATTTGATACTAGGCTCCATGCCTTGACTTTTCTAGTTTTATTCTTTTATTGAAACACTGGAAAACTAGCATGCTGCAAAGGAAAGCACCAACCTCAAACTACTATATTTTTACACACACACACACACACACACATACACACACACAAACACTGATATCATCCCAGAGTTTTCACTTGAGGCACAAATGACCAGGTTCAAATTATTCTACTTCGGACACATTATGTGAAGACCTAGCTGTCTGGAAAAGGCTCTAGTGCTGAGAAAGATGGAAGGAAAGAGAAGAAGGGGAATACTGTAAATAAGGTGGATGGACTCAGTACAGTGGCAATGAATGCACCATTGGGAGACCTGAAAGAACAGGTTATGGATAGATCGTCATGGAGAGAATTTATCTATGTGGTTGCTAGGAGTCGAAAAAGACTTGATGGCACGTAATCAAGTCAATCAACTGTGTTGAACGCCATTGTTACTTTAAAGACAGGCTATATTAAATAAAACCTTTTGAACAACTACATGTTTCTTGTATCTGGCATTTTTTACAACTTTGTTACCTTCTCAAAAGGGTCGCCAAGTTCTAAAAGGCATGTTTTATAAGAAGTTCAAGCATTTTTAATAACTAATGAAGAATGGTGCATTTTAAGCAACTAGTCCGGGGTGTCCCAACCAGGGTTCCATGGAACCCTAGGGTTCCACGAGAGGTCACTAGGGATTTATTTATTTATCAAATTTTTATCACTGCCCATTTCCCCCCAAGGAGGGACTCTGGGCGGTGTACAATAAAAGACGCAGTTAAAATGTAATAATTATAAGTGCAATAAATATAAATATAAGTACACAATAAAAATACAAAATATGATAAAATCCAGATGGCTGATGGTTTTCTATCAGTCCGTGAGTATAAAGGGCTATTTTAGGGCCATTCTAGGGGGCTAGCCATCCCCAGGAATGACTATTCTTCCCGCTCCAGGCATGTTGGCAAAACCAGGTTTTTAATTTTTTGCGGAAGTCCAGGAGCGAGAGGGCCTATCTTATCTCCGGGGGAAGAATGTTCCAGAGGGCAGGAGCTACTGCAGAGAAGGCCCACTTCTGAGACCCCGCCAGATCGAATTCTTTTACAGATGGGGCCCATAACATGCCCTCTCTGCATGACCGGGTGGGATGGGTCGATGTAATGGGGATGAGATGGTCCCTCAGGTAACCTGGACCCATGCCATGTAGGGCTTTAAAGGTTATAACCAACACCTTGAATTGGACCCAGAAGCAGACTGGGACTCAGTGCAGCTCGTGTAGCAAAGGTGTTATATGTGCCATCCTTGGGGCACCTAAGATTGCCCGCGCGGCTGCATTCTGGATCAACTGTAGCTTCCGGATATTTTCCAAGGGTAGCCCCATGTAGAGAGCGTTACAGTAGTCTATATGGGAGACAACCAGGGCATCAGTGACCATTTGAAGGGCCTCTCGGTCCAGGAAAGGGCATAACTGGCACTCAACACGAAGTTGAGCAAAGGCCCTCCTGGCCACGACTGCCACCTGCTCTTCGAGCAGGAGTCGTGAGTCCAAGAGGACCCCCAAGTTACGCACCAGGTCTGTCTGGGGCAGTGCGACCCCATCCAGAACCAAATATGACAATTTCCCAGATGCCAAGGAGCCATTAATGCACAGCCACTCCGTCTTACCAGGGTTTAGCCGAAGCCTGTTGTTCCCCATCCAGGCCCCCACAGCCCAGAGGCACCTGGTCACGGCGTCACTTCACCCGGGATTCCTTGGGAGATCACGATTTATTTTAAAAATTACTTCAAATTTGGGAAACTTCACATTGAAGAGGTAAGGTTCATTCTTTTAGTTTAAGAATGCTGTTAGTGCATATATACAGACCTACACATGAAACAAATATACTTTTGTAACTTCTGGCCTGTATTTGAGCCTGAATGTGCAGGGGTTCCCCAAGGCCTGAGAAATATTTCAAGGGTTCCTCCAGGGTCAAAAGGTTGAGAAAGGCTGAAAGAGTCCCCGATTTAAAGAGGCGGGAGTCAGGGAGCGCTTGTTGACATTTCAAGAAGATACTTGAGGCAGGGCTGTGGGGGCTTTAAGGATTAGGGAAGTGGCATGTTATGTAGTGGGGCTGGGATAGGAAATTGCATCTTTCCAGTTAGACTTAAAATTGCTGTTTAAGGGAGTGGAATAGGAGACAATTCTGTACTCTGCTTAAATAAAGAATATGTTGGTTGATAGCGTTCAATATATCAATGCATATATTAACTTCCTATAAATATTTAAGTCCATGGATGTAAAAAAAAATCACTGGACTGAATATTTCTGTGTACTAATAAATAAAATAGAAAGAGGGAGAGAATTCTCTCAAGAAAAAGAAAGTGAAAGTTCAACAGCTCCAAGTCTGTTGAGAATGCTGGTTTCCTGAAAATTTTGTTTCAGGTGTTGGAGGTGGAAGATGGGGTCAATCACCCAGGACACAGATCCTCTGAAGGACTCAGGTACAATTTTTCCCTGAAAGTGAAATGTGCTGGGTGTGCTTTGTAAAATGCCATCTTTCAAACTAACTTCTGAAAAATCCACTTTGGAATTAATACTAAAATAAGTCTAATTTGCAAACAAAACTGAGAAATGTATGATGATATACACTGCTCAAAAAAATAAAGGGAACACTGAAACAACACAATGTAAGTCCAAGTCAATCACACTTCTGTGAAATCAAACTGTCCACTTAGGTAGCAACACTGATTGACAATCAATTTCACATGCTGTTGTGCACATGGAATAGACAACAGGCAGAAAGCATAGGCAGTTAGCAAGACATCCCCAATAAAGGAGTGGATCTGCAGGTGGTGACCACAGACCACTTCTCAGTTCCTATGCTTTCTGGCTGATGGTTTGGTCACTTTTGAATGCTGGCGGTGCTTCCACTCTAGTGGTAGCATGAGACGGAGTCTACAACCCACACAAGTGGCTCAGGTAGTGCAGCTCATCCAGGATGGCACATCAATGCGAGCTGTGGCAAGAAGGTTTGCTGTGTCTGTCAGCGTAGTGTCCAGAGCATGGAGGTGCTACCAGGAGACAGGCCAGTACATCAGGAGACGTGGAGGCGGCCGTAGGAGGGCAACAACCCAGCAGCAGGACCGCTACCTCCGCCTTTGTGCAAGGAGGGACAGGAGGAGCACTGCCAGAGCCCTGCAAAATGACCTCCAGTGGGCCACTAATGTGGGTGTGGCTGCTCAAACGGTCAGAAACAGACTCCATGAGGGTGGTATGAGGGCCCGACGTCCACAGGTGGGGGTTGTGCTTACAGCCCAACACCGTGCAGGACGTTTGGCATTTGCCAGAGAACACAAGATTGGCAACTTTGCCACCGGCGCCCTGTGTTCTTCACAGATGAAAGCAGGTTCACACTGAGCACATGTGACAGACGTGACAGGGTCTGGAGACGCCGTGGAGAACATTCTGCTGCCTGCAACATCCTCTAGCATGACCGGTTTGGCAGTGGGTCAGTAATGGGGTGGGGTGGCATTTCTTTAGGGGGCCGCACAGCCCTCCATGTGCTCGCCAGAGGTAGCCTGACTGCCATTAGGTACCGAGATGAGATCCTCAGACCCCTTGTGAGACCATATGCTGGTGCGGTTGGCCCTGGGTTCCTCCTAATGCAAGACAATGCTAGACCTCATGTGGCTGGAGTGTGCCAGCAGTTCCTGCAAGACGAAGGCATTGATGCTATGGATTGGCCCGCCCGTTCCCCAGACCTGAATCCAATTGAGCACATCTGGGACATCATGTCTTGCTCCATCCACCAATGCCACGTTGCACCACAGACTGTCCAGGAGTTGGGGGATGCTTTAGTCCAGGTGTGGGAGGAGATCCCTCAGGATGGTCATCCGCCACCTCATCAGGAGCATGAGGAGATCCCTCAGGATGGTCATCTGCCACCTCATCAGGAGCATGCCCAGGCGTTGTAGGGAGGTCATACAGGCACGTGGAGGCCACACACACTACTGAGCCTCATTTTGACTTGTTTTAAGGACATTACATCAACGTTGGATCAGCCTGTAGTGTTCTTTTCCACTTTAATTTTTGAGTGTAACTCCACATCCAGACCTCCAGGGGTTGCTTACATTTGATTTCCATTGCTTTTTGTGTGATTTTGTTGTCAGCACATTCAACTATGTAATGAACAAAGTAATTAATACGAATATTTCATTCATTCAGATCTAGGATGTCTTATTTCAGTGTTCCCTTTATTTTTTTGAGCAGCTTATATACTGTATAATAGAGCTGCATGTTCTGTTTTCTTTGTAAGTAGGAGCCAGGTTGGAAATTTTATATCAATGATAAGTTGTCATGAAGTCATCTTGGACAATACAATATGCAGAAGTAGACGATTTCACCTCTCATACTGAAATACATTTTCAGGTTTAGCCCACACAGGCACAACAAATGACATAAAGCAAAGATGCATTAGATAGTTTTTGCATTATTTTTAATTAGATATATAAGATTCACATTACAGAAAGTTGTGGGCCCTGTCAGGTTCTTCACCAGAACTTAAAGTGTCATCTGGGCCACCTCTGTCACATGTGGCTTCAGTTCCTGCAGATTTGGTAGAGCAGAAGATAGACTCAGGACATTCCACTCCTGTCCACCAACAGTGCTGGAACGGTGGCAGGACAGCAGCTCTACTTTGGCCTTCCCCAGCAGACCTGAAAACAGAACAACATCCAGTCCAGAGAGCTGACTATGCTTTTGCAGACACGGTGGTGATTTTCAACATACATACATACATACATACATACAATGGGTGCGCAAAACAGGGCTCTATTTTAGTTTTAAAATACTTCAGTACACCCCCTCAGTAGAGTGAAAACAAAGCCAAAAGTTCTGCCACTCCCCCCTGCTGTTGTCACACGGCTCTCTCTTATAACCTGAGAAGTAATTATTGTTATTTCCATATATAACAGAGCTGCTTTCCATACAGGTAGTCCTCGCCTAACAACCCTAACTGGGACTGTAATTTCTGTCACTAAGTGAAGCAGTTGTTACATGAAACATCATGTGACCACACCACTTAGCAACAGCAGTTCCGGTAGTCCCAGTTGCGGTCGTTAGGGCCAACATCTGCCTCAGCTGGGTGTGCCTTAACAGCAGCGGGAGGAAGAAGATGGCGAAGGTCAGCTGGAGGCAGCGGGGGCTGCAAGGGTAGGCGGTGGTGGCGGAGTGCAGGGTGGGCAAACAGGCAGAGATGGGGGGAGATAGGCGGGTGGGGGGAGTTGAAGTGCACGCGGTGGTCGTAAATGTGGGCAGGCTGCCAAACGCCCAAATTTTGATCACATGACCGCAGGGGCACTGCAATGGCTGTAATTTTGAGGACCGGTCATAACTACCATTTGTTCAGTGCCATCGTTACTTCAAACAGTTGGTGAACAAATGGTCATTAACAAGGACTACCTGTATTTCTCTTCACCCCAAATCCCACAAGCAGATCCCTGTATATATTATCTACCATAAGGATCGTATTATTCATTAGATCATGGTTTAAAGCATCTTCATACAGCTATTAATTTATCACCTGCTCTTTATCGCACCTTGGAGCACTTTTCATAAATGTTCTTCTAAAATCCCACGTTAGTCATTGATAAACCAAAGGTGGTTATGTTCGTGACTCATTCTTTCCTAGGGTTTTAGTCTTTGGCACACGGACTGGAGGGAACTTAATTCTAGGCAAAAGCATCAAATGGGCTGGAAATTTCAGTGCCAGGAACCATAGCAACAGAGCTGCAGGAACTTGGTCTTTCAAGCTCAGTCTCCTCAGAAAACTCACTTCTGGCAAAAAGAAGCAATGCAGGCAGGCAGGCAGGCAGGCGAGCGCTAACCTCTCTAGCTTTGGTTCACAGCAATTTTTTTCCCTAGTATTAACCACCTTGCTACACTTCCCCATTTTGGTGACCTCCAGGTGTGGTGAGCTGGAACTCCCAGCATTTCTGGCTCACAACCGGGCCAGCAGGTTGGTGGGACTTGTAATCCCAACACATCCACAATGTGCCGGTTTGGAAAGGACTAGACTGATGCTAGTACTAAAAAGTCAGCTGGTGAAGCAGGGGATGCGAAATGCCTCTCCTTACCAATAATTGTTGGTAACAGACGGACACTGGAGGTCTTGGATCTGTAGAACAGCAGAGGGCCACTGAGGGGAACCAGGTGCTTGAAGGCTGCTCCGTTGAGTTCTAGCAGGCATGGAATGGTGCCTTGCACAGAGCCAACGAGCACATGTGAGGCATTGGTTGCAGTTAGTTGCAGCTGTCCATCGTTGCCCAGTGCGCTGTCAGCGTGAGTGGTGGTGATCTGGGAATCAGAAAGAGGGAAATTAGTGCACTGCTTTCCCCAAAAGAAAAAAAATTGCCTCCAATTTTCTCTTCCAGACATGGCATAGCAACACTCTGCAGAAAGCTGTGTTCTTTTCTACCATGAAAATAGGAGAGTAGGGTTATTATACATCTCTGAAAGAGAAAAATTTACAATGGCAGATAGGAAGACAGTAAATATGTGCAGCAAAACCATGTGGGGGGAGATGCATACCTTGAATTTCAACCTGTTTCATACTGGGGAAGTATGCAGAAAGAAACAGCAGCCTTCCTTAAGAGAAATAGCTTTACAAAACATCTCCTTAGGTGATCCTGCAGCTGTCTTAAGGGCCTCCAATGAACTGGCCCTTGGATCTAGGGATGGAGGGGGTTATGTCCCTCTTTCGAGGGAGATGGGCGGTGACGAAATTTGAAAAACAAACAAACAAACAAACAAACGGACCTTCAGCCCAGCCTCTCGAGCCAGAAGCAGCCCATTCACAAGGTTCACATCCTTCTGTGAGGTTTCTTGAAGGAGCCCCATTGCCACTGCAGGAGTCAAGTAGCTGCCAGACTTCTGCAAGGTTGAGCCTAGTGAAAATTACAGGCATGATCAAATCACCAGAAGGCACCTAATGTTATCCTGCCTTTCCTCCTTCTGTAGTCAGGGGATGAATAAACTGGGGAACCCGGTGCAGGGTTTCAAGCAGAAACAGTCTCTCTAAGCAGGACTATGGGCTTCCATTTGTCTCTTGTTAGAGACCACAACACGTGGGTCGCTTCCTGAAGGGTGATCCTCTCACCAGCTTCGCTCCTTTGGAGAAGGGGAAGGCCAGAGCAGTCGGCTAAGGATACCCTCTCACCCCAGCCCCCTTTCTTTTTATAGGGTCTCCTTCCTGTGTCTTTAAGAGCGATCCAACCTCCATGTATTTAATAGGCATACTGGTTCTGACCCAGAAAAGAAAAACGTTATTTACAAGGAAGCAAGCAAAAGGCTCCCCCCCCAAACAAATAAACCTGTCATCTTATATTTGCTGTGAATACCACACTATAGAGAACAATAGAGCAAAAGCTAACTGAGCAAGATGCTTTTGAAAGTGAACAAGTGTGTAAATAAAGTGGCTGAAATGGAGCCCAGAAAAGAGGTGGAGCTGTTACTGTTGCTTCAAGAGAGACACTACCATTGCTCTCCACTTGCCACACTCTTATGTACAACATGGAATAGCCACAATGGAGAAACTCCTCTACTGTGGAGTTTGGAAAATCCAATCCTCGATTGGAGAATCTTGATGAATAGAGCAGCTCTCCATTGCAAAGATTCATCCTCTACAGCTGGCGGGGCATGAGAGGAGAATGTGATCAACTCCCTGAGTAGATAGGACTGGAAGAGCCACTAAACTCAATGGGACTTAGGTGTCAGGGAGATAACGGGCGGAGATGGAGGGGGCTCCCTCCAGGAAGGGAAACGCATGCGTAGTACTGAGAATCTATATTTCCCTCCCAAGAGACTCAAGAAAGCCCCGCCCTAGATTCTGGACTCTATCCCTGGGCTTTGTCAAGCCGATTTAGTTTAGCTGGATTCTGTTAGGGTAGTAGGATAATAAATCACTAGAGCTTGATTCCAGCCTCAGCGTGTTATTTCTACGCCCGAAGTCAGGACATTAGGAGAGAGTAAGCTTGCATAGCTTTCTGTGCCCTTGCAGCCCAGCACAAAACTTCTGTGGTACATTTTTATATTGCAAACAGAAAGGGGGTCAAGCTCAACAGCCCAAGGAGCTCCTCTCCAGTTTCTGCTACAGCTTACATGGAGTAAACTGGGAGAAGGAGATCCATCCCCAGCACAGAAATAGCCGATGCATGCTTGCCTGCAAGTAAGAGTCATGGAACTCACTGGAAATGACGACAAAGTCAGCATGCACAGGGTAGTGAATCTGAGCCCATATCCCTTCAGTCCCAAGTATTTGTGCATGTAGTTTGTGTATGAGGGAATCAATCTGGGGCACCAAATAATGTGCAAATGTGATGCTTTATTTTACACAGAATTAATTTTATTAAGTGGTCATTAATTGAGGGTTGTCTTGAGAGGGTAGTCTTCCCCTGATCTTTTTGGAAGGGTGGCCTTCTGGCTACTGCATACACACCTGTATCTATATACATGTATAAATATGTATAAAAGTGGATCCTATGCATGCATTTGTTGCAGAAAAAATCCCCAGAATTAGTTTCAGTAGGAGTAAGCAATCCCAGGGAAGGTACAGGATATTTATTTTATTTTATTTTATTATTTTATTTTATTTTATTTTATTTTAATAATCTTGTTTGTGTCTAATCTGTCGTTTTTTACAGGGGAATTAAATTCAGGGCTGTCTTCTGTTCTGTTCGGGTGATTACAGTACTACTTACTAGAGGCTTATGTTTCTTTAACACTAAGAGCAGATGAGGTTGTATATGCAAATACAGTGGCAAGCCTCCTGTACAAAGGCAGCCTTGGCAGAGGATACATACTGCACTCAAAAACAGAAAAGGAAAAAACACTTTCTACAATACAGATGTTTTCTTAAAAAACAACTTTGAGAAAAAGCAGAAGCCAAATAAAGAAGGAAACAAAGGAAGGTATCTCAGAGAGGGTGAAAGTTACTAAGCAGTCTCTTTAAAAAGGTGAAATCTCACACAAGAGAAATTATGTGGGCTGAAAAATAAAGCTTTCCTGGTCATAGGGTTTTTTTTTAAGTAGGAAGATGAGAGAGCAAAGGCAGAGGAGTGAAAAGGTTTTGATAAAAAGCCGGTATCTGAAGGCCAAGCACTGTGCCTGGATCTCTCATCTCACCCTGGGTGACAAGCTGCACTCCGCTATTCACATGGTGGTTCAGTGCACCTAGCAGAGTTCCCAAAGCTCTAGCCAGGGCGATCCATGGCTTGGTATGGGGTGCGTACGCACTGCTGAGAGCCTGCCCATTTACCTGAGGGAGGGAAGAACAGGAGTGTGAGACTGCCTACAGGGCTTCCAGCCCACAACCCTTTCTCCCAGCTATTTTGTTTACAATGCCTGGTCACTTAATAATTACATTGATTAAAGATGGAATATCTGCATGCATGTCAAGCTCTAACATACTGCCTTCTTTGAACACCTATCCCCTGTATTTACCCCGAGACCTGCTTTCAATTTTAGAGCTGAATATCCTCCTTTCGACTGTGTCAGCCAGTTCTATTTTTATTGTCATTTGTTAAACATAATACTGGCAGTCAAACAATGGAAGTTAGGACTTATAAGCTGGGCTGGTTAGTACAAGCACGACACCCTGAAGCTTGGCTGAACTTCAGGCTTAACTTAGCACTCTATGTTTTAGCTGTGATCAAGTTAGCTGTGTTTGTAGCCCATCTCAAATGTGTTGCACATGTGATGCTGTGATTTTGCTTACAAGTTCAGCTCTTAATAATTTTTGAAAAAACTAATGCACTAGAATATGTAGAAACTAAGTTAAAATTAAGATTAGTTATGTGAATTTTAGAAATGCTATATAAATCATGACTTGCTAAGGATTAAATGTAGGACTCACAGTGCCAACCAGTGCCCTGCCCTGGGCCAAGTCTACTAGTTGCGTGGCAATCTCCCTTCCACAGCGGCTCTGAGCTTCTCTGGTACTGGCACCCAGGTGGGGGCAGCTGATTGCATTGGGATGGTTGACCAAAGCTTTATCCTTGGGTGGCTCCTAGAACGGAAGAAGAGTTTGACTAGTTATGAAAGCCTGTCTCACCTCTCAAGATTAAATCGCAGCATTTCACTGTCTCAACCCCAGGTTTAGCTGGGTTAGAAAGAAAATTCTATACTCAGTAAAGCAGAGACTGCAAGACTCGAACTAGTTTTGCTGTGAAACCAATAAGGAACAGCATTTTTTTTATAGAGGAATCAGATTATTTAGCTCTAGAACACTGGTAGGCAACTATGCTTTTTTCATCCTGAAGTGCACACTTCCCCAACCGGGGTATAGTACCAGAAATATGGCCTTCAACTTCCAGAGTTCCTCAGCCATTGGCTGTCAGAGGAAGCTGCTGTAGAACTGCTAGAGCGTCCCACTCCCACTCCCACTCCCACCCTGACCAGCTGAACTGAACTGCTGGAGGCAAAACAAGATGTCACAAAGCATCACCTCTGTAAAAACATCTAAGGCTGCTCCTCCACATCGGCCAGACTGGAGAGCCCGCAAAAGGGCACCTTCATCGACGATACCTCCTCGGGCACAGTTGATCACCTGGACTCCATGGCGGCACTGAGCAAATGTAGTGTCATTGAGAAGCCCTAGAAAGAAAGCAGCAGAGAAGTTGAGTAACAGTCCAGCCATGTTCCTCTTCTTAGGTTTACCCTTGTTAGAAGTTTGGAACAGCACAATTATACCACATGCCAAGTGTGCTGACTGCCTTTCCATTTATTATAAAAGCTTGTATACCATCTTTTCCTGTAAGAAAATTCAAGGCCGTGAACAAAGCAATAAACTAATTTATTTATTTATGTTTCAATTTATATACCGCTCCATCTCCCCACAAGGGAACTCTGGGCGGTTGGAATTTAATAATTTAATAATTTGGAAACAATTATTCAAGTACCTACCATATTAAAACATCTGCTTCTCTCATGGTTTCCACAAGTTACAGCTGCAGAATTTTAATACAGAGACACACAACTGCTGCCCCACAACCAGAACTCCAGCTCTCTTAGCTGACACCTTCTACCATGCAGTAATCCTTATCTGCACTGTTAGGATTTTTTTCATATCCATAGGCTGATTTCTCCACTCATCTCCCCAAGAATTCCTCTTGGTCATCCAGTTGCCTTCTTACCCCACATAAGTTGTTCTCAGCTCATGGCCAATTATTCCAATTTTCCTTCCTCACTGCCAGCCCCACTAGTTAGACCAGACCAGGCAATCAACTCCACAGGAAGGCTAAAACTATTGAGACTGGCTATAATAATAGAATCATGCAAGTGTGATTATGCTGAACCTCCTCCTCATCGTTCAGTGAATGAGGGAAGTGTCTGCCTCAGCCACTTCCTAATGTTATCTCACTTCAAATGCTTCATCCCCTTTTGCCTACGCAACAGATCCTGCATATCTCTGTCAAACTCATCTTCCTTACTCCCTACACTCATTGCTTCCTCACTCAGCCTTGATGCTGCATAAATTGTGGAATTATATACCTATTCCACTTGCTAATAAGGAGCAAACATGAGCACGCGTAACTCAGTACTACACAAGGATCCCTCCAACATGACAAGAGACCTCAAAACTGGCACTCTACCTGTGGTGGAAGGCAGGAGTGGGGTGTGCACTGTGATGAAGTCACACAGTGGCCAGATCTGTTCCAATGGCAACTGTTCAACACCAAAGGTAGCCGACTCCTCAGGAGTGATTATAGGGTCATAGCCTATGGTCTACATGGATAGGGAGAAGAAAAAAAAGTTGACCGAATGGCTGAGATTTCCACACCACCACCACTAGCAAACAGGAGCACTGGGTACCAATAGCCTTTTTGAGAAGAGGAGGTCTGAGGCAGCAGAGAGGGACAACCACTCTTACCTTCATGCCAAAGGACTGCATCCGGATGGCTACCTCTCGTCCAATCCTGCCAAGGCCTAGAATGCCCAGGGTCTTCCCCTGAAGTTCCATCCCCATAAACTACAATGGAAAGATGCCTGGTCACTTAATAATTTGAACAACCAGTTTGAACAAATTCCTCATATATATAAAAAGGCTTCTTACCTTTTTACGATCCCATTTTCCATCCTTCATTGAAGCTGCAGCTTGTGGAATTTGCCTGAAATAACAGTCTCTGTTACAAACAGTCTTTGATAAAAAGGCCCTAAGCTTTTAATCAGGTGGACACTGTTATTTCTCATTAAAGGTAAAGGTCCCCCCCGCACGGTTGTGCAGTCGTGTCCGACTCTAGGGGCCGGTGCTCATCTCCGTTTGTTAGCCAAAGAGCCAGCGTTGTCCGAAGACGCTTCCACGGTCATGTGGCCGGCATGACGCGCGCAGAACGCTGTTACCTACCCACCAAAGTGGTACCTATTAATCTACTTGCATTTGCATGCTTTCAAATTGCTAGGTTGGCAAGAGCTGGAGCTAGTGCGGGAGCTCACTCCGCACACAGGGCTAGGGATTCGAACCTCCGAACTTGCAATCTTCCGATCGACAAGCCTGGCGTCTTACCCGCTGAGCCACCACACCCCCCTTATTTCTCATTACTCCATTTTTATTTGATGAGTTCTAAGTTGCTGAATGTTGATGCTAAAACTATATATTTTGCTATTACCAATCATATGCCTACTACAGAAGTAGCCAGAGCCTCTGCATTAAGACTTATTTTACTTACTACATTTATATCCCATGTTTGGAAATATAAGATACAAGTGTAGTCAGTCAGTCAGTCAGTCAGTCAGTCAGTCCAACACAGAAGCTACAGCTACCTGCATAATAGGCACATTCCCTCCCGACACCTTAGGGGATTTTAACTCTTTCCCCTATGTTTGTTCGATATTTTCTGACTTCTTGCAAGACATATAAGTTCAAGGTAGCCTGTGCTCCTGCTGAGATGTTCCATTCTTTCCCAGAAACGATATTACTTACCTGGCCAGACTCATGACCATACCACACGTCAGCTCTGCTGCACTGAGGCTGTTGCCAGTGGGGGTGCTATGAGGCAAAACAAAGAGAAAGAAGTGTAGAGTTAGCAGTTCCTATTCACTGGGAAAACCAATCAAAATATGGTTCTATGCACTCTTGTTTTACACACATTGTTTTCCCAAAGCTAAAGTAGCATTTCAAGTGGACACTACGGCTCAGGCTGTTGAGTGAAAAAGACACAAATGCTCTTCAGGGGGTTCTAAAAGATAGTGGTCCCTGAACTGAAATTGCGCTTTCAATCCTTTGCATGGTGAGTAGCTAGAAGAATGGGAAGCATCCCTGAAGAAAAGAAGGACCTTTCATCCCAGGCCTCTTCTAAGCAGATTTCAAAAAGTATCCACCAGCAATTCATCTGATCCCCCAAACTAAACACCACACATAAGTCCCTCAATATTCTTTGCAGGAAAAATATCATGATTTGCTCTTCCTCACAAACTTTCCCTTTTCTTTGAGGCACCCCAATCTGTTTCTGCAAATAGACATTTTTTTTCACTACTTGCATTGCCCAAATAATCACTTAGGGACCACACATTAAAATGTAAACTCAAACCATGGTTTAGAGCTGTATGAGTGAAATTAGGAAAATCCGGGGTTTGCAGACTCCAACTCAGCTGTGACAGCGAGATTGGAATCATGGTTAATGTTTAACGTTCTGTCACATTAAAAACTAATTTAGTAGTACATCTTGGGAGGCTGCATGTGGTCCTAAGACGATGGGTAGTTCCTCTCTGAATTGAATTAAATGATTAAAATCCATTTGATCAGTTTCAGAGGTGTCTCCAGTGGTCAGAGTGCATTTTAAATGAACTATGAAAACAGAGCACAGGAGTCACTTATAGGTGAAGGCAGAAACACAACATTTAACCTTGAAAGCAACCTGGAAGGCAAAAAACAGAATAGCAGTTCTAGCTTTGGCAAGGATAAGGGGGAATGTTTTCTGACTCCACCTGCTAGTTCCTTCCTCCAAGCTGAGCTGCATAGATTGATTTTAATAGTTGTCCCTAGGATGAGAACGAAGACGGCGTTTATCCCATTTCTCTTTTCCTGATCCTAACATCATTGCAGTGATGGATGTGGGAGGAGGAAACAAGAGGCTAAAGATCCTAAGAGAAGAGTTTATCACAGGAAAGGAAATAGCATGCTCGGTTTGGCAGGTAGGGAAAGGAAATCTCCCCCCAACCCTGGTTGTAGTTTGAAAGATCACTGCCCTTATTCTGACTTTTGCAGCAACAACTACAGGTAGTCCTCAACTTACAACCACAATAAGGACCAGAAAATTTGTCATTAAGTGGTGTGGTCATTAAGTGAGGCATCACGTGACTGCACCCAATTTTACAACATTTTTTGTGGCAGTGAAGTGAATCACCGTGGTCGCTAAGTGAATCACACAGTCGTTAAGTGAATCATGTGGTTCCCCATTGATTTTGCTTCTCAGAAACTAGCTGAGGTCACAAATGGTGATCACGTGACCCTGGGACACTGCAACTGTCATAAATACATGCCGGTTGCCAAGTGCCTGAATTTTGATGTGATCACAGGGATGCTGTGACAGTCATAAGTGCGAGGACTGGTTGTAAGTCACTTTTTCCAGCGTCATTGTGACTTTGAACGGTCGCTAAGCAAATGGTCATAAGTTGAGGACTACCTTACTGTGCAAGAGAAGAAGTGTAATCTTAATAGCTAAGTGTTCCAACAAATGGCTCCTATGTGCAAAAGCAAAGATCTGAAGCTCTCTGAGCTCAGATCTGAGAACTAAGTGTTTTCAGGAAGAGGACTCTTGATACTATTTAGTCAAAAGTTATTGCAGTTATTCCGTCTTTTCCATAGAAAGAAAAATCGTGTTAAGATGCAAGGGTACTAGTGGAGAACAACATCTTCTGGACCCCTTGTAAAAATCATTAGTAAGTGCAGTTAAAAACTCTCATCTGAACATAACTTAAGATCAGGAGTTTCCATGGCTCGATACTAAACTACCCACTTACCTCTATTTTTAAAAGATCAAATTGTTTTTGATTTTTTGTTGATAGTTGTTGGTGGTAATTCTTTGCCTAAGACTGGTGGTGGCTTACATGGACAAAAAGCATATTGCAGCATCCTAAGTTACCATCTAATGTATTTATTTGGAGCCATATAAACTTAATTTTCATCCATTTTTCAATATATGGGAGCATCCTGAACCCTTTCCAGTCCATACTTGGTAGGTGGTTCTGGAGTTGCAAACAGGGCAAGAAATTATTGCAAATCAAACTGGAGGGCAAACAAAAAGGGTATTCAATATATCCACTTGCCAGTCATGCAAGGTAAGTGATTCAGTGTCTCCCAAAGAGAATGACAAGAAAAGCTCGTGGTTTGAAGCCAGGACAGGAGGCGGAATCTGTTGCAACTCCACTTCCAATTGCCATTTCAGTGCCGGGCAGTCAAGATAATAAAAAGACTACACAGAACAATGCTTCACTGGATAGAAAATATCTGGAGGCTGGCTGCTTTGGCTCTGGACCACAGAAAGTTTTGTCTCCTCAGCATCAAAAGTAGCCAGAACTAAAGCTTGAGGGGCTCAGGGATAAAATAACCCCAACTCTCCCCTTTGGCTTCAGAGTGGCTCTGTAGATGGCCACTCTTGCACTACAGAAGGTGTAGAGATCATCCCTCAAGTTGTGCTGGGCATTCACTTCTCCAGTAAGGGCTTCCCACAACTCTAAACTTAGAGCTGGGAAAGGGAGATGGGCATCGTCACTACAGAAGCATAGCACCATATGTGCTCATCCTTAGGAGGAAAAGCATAATCTCTTAAAACTCAGCCAACTAAAATTGTTTTCAGTGAGTGACAGCTAAGGTCCTTCAGAAAGAAGCCTGCTGACTCAGTGCTCATGAATTTATGAATTTATGAGCAAATCCTGGAGCTGAAGGTCAGACCAGACAGGCCTGCTCTGGAGTTCGGTGCCTGGCAACCTCTGCGTTCTCCTGTAGAGCACACATAAAAGCAGGGGATTCCTCTGCTCTCTGGCAACCTCTTGGCGACTTACTTCATGACTAGGATTCCTTTCCTTGTAGCAGCCTCCACATCTACATTGTCAACCCCAGTGCCGGCTCTCCCAATGACCTGCAACTTCTCCGCTGCGTTGATGATCTCTGCCGTCACTTTGGTTGCTGAGCGTACAATGAGCCCATCACAGTCCTGAAGAAATCAAACTCCGGTCAGCAATTGGATGGGAAGGGAGCACAAAGCCACCCAGAGAACTGTTTATTCATTTATTTATCTATCAAATTTCATCACTGCCCATCTCCCTCAAAAGAGGGACTCTGGGCGGTTTACAATAAAGCAAAAAAGGATTAAAATACATAAAAACAAAGTATCTATCTATCTATCTATCTATCTATCTATCTATCTATCTATCTATCTATCTATCATCTATCTATAAAAAATATATAAAATAGCATCCAAGATGGCAATATTAAAAGTTCTGATTTAGATTCATTAATACAGGGAAACCACTTTAAGGCGCTAGCCACCCCCAGGATTGACCACCCCCCTTCCCACCCCAAGCGAGATGGCAGAGCCGGGTCCTTAACCCTTTCCGGAAGGCCAGAAGAGAGGGGTCCTGCCTCACCTCTGGGGGAAGAGTAATGGGGGTGAGACGGTCCCTCAGGTAACCTGGACCCATGCCATGTAGGGCTTTAAAGGTGATAACCAACACCTGGACCCAGAAGCAAACTGGCACCCAGTGCAGCTCACGCAGCAAAGGTGTTACGTGCACCATCCTTGGGGCACCCAAGACTGCTTGTGCGGCCGCATTCTGAACCAGCTGTAGCTTCCGGATACTCTTCAAGGGTAGCCCCATGTAGAGCACATTGCAGTAGTCTATACGAGAGATGACTAGGGCAAGGGTCGGAAATGGCGGCTCGCGAGCCAGATGCGGCTCTTTGGCCCCTTGAGTGTGGCTCTTCCGCAGCTGAACTCACCCCCGCCCCTTCCACGTGATAGGCCCCCGCCCGCAAACCCCGCCCCCTGGCTCTCGCACTGAGCGAGGCCCGGCGCGGCAGGGAGGCAGCGCCATCTCCAGCCGCAGCAGCCCCTGCGCGGAGAGAGGCAAGCAGGCAGATAAGCGGGCAGGCCTCGTTTCCCGCCCCCATCATCATCTTCGCTCAACGCGGGCGGGCGGAAGCGGCCGAGGGGGGCGGGCCCGGCGGCGGAGGCCAGGGCTGCCCGCTTACCTGCCTGCCTGCTTCTCTCCGCGAGGCCCCCGATCCGGCTTGGACCCTGGGAAGGCAGCGGGGGGCCTCGCGGAGGGAGGCAAGCAGGCAGGTAAGCGGGCAGGCCTCGTTTCCCACCCTCCATCGTCTTCTTTGTTCAACGCGGGCGGGCGGAAGCGGCCGAGGGGGGCGGGCCCGGCGAGGGAGGCCAGGGCTGCCCGCTTACCTGCCTGCCTGCTTCTCTCCGCGAGGCCCCCGATCCGGCTTGGACCCTGGGAAGGCAGCGGGGGGCCTCGCGGAGGGAGGCAAGCAGGCAGGTAAGCGGGCAGGCCTCGTTTCCCACCCTCCATCGTCTTCTTTGTTCAACGCGGGCGGGCGGAAGCGGCCGAGGGGGGCGGGCCCGGCGACGGAGGCCAGGGCTGCCCGCTTACCTGCCTGCCTGCTTCTCTCCGCGAGGCCCCCGATCCGGCTTGGACCCTGGGAAGGCAGCGGGGGGCCTCGCGGAGGGAGGCAAGCAGGCAGATAAGCGGGCAGGCCTCGTTTCCCACCCTCCATCGTCTTCTTTCTTCCACGCGGGCGGGCGGAAGCGGCCGAGGGGGGCGGGCCCGGCGGCGGAGGCCAGGGCTGCCCGCTTACCTGCCTGCCTGCTTCTCTCCGCGAGGCCCCCGATCCGGCTTGGACCCTGGGAAGGCAGCGGGGGGCCTCGCGGAGGGAGGCAAGCAGGCAGGTAAGCGGGCAGGCCTCGTTTCCCACCCTCCATCGTCTTCTTTCTTCCACGCGGGCGGGCGGAAGCGGCCGAGGGGGGCGGGCCCGGCGGCGGAGGCCAGGGCTGCCCGCTTACCTGCCTGCCTGCTTCTCTCCGCGAGGCCCCCGATCCGGCTTGGACCCTGGGAAGGCAGCGGGGGGCCTCGCGGAGGGAGGCAAGCAGGCAGGTAAGCGGGCAGGCCTCGTTTCCCACCCTCCATCGTCTTCTTTCTTCCACGCGGGCGGGCGGAAGCGGCCGAGGGGGGCGGGCCCGGCGGCGGAGGCCAGGGCTGCCCGCTTACCTGCCTGCCTGCTTCTCTCCGCGAGGCCCCCGATCCGGCTTGGACCCCGGGAAGGCAGCGGAGGGCCTCGCGGAGGGAGGCAAGCAGGCAGGTAAGCGGGCAGGCCTCGTTTCCCACCCTCCATCGTCTTCTTTGTTCAACGCGTACGGGCGAAAAGCGGCCGTGGGGTGGGGGGGGCAGGCGGCGACGACAAGCGGCGCGCTTCAGGCTTTCAGTGCTGGAAGGCGGCCTCCTTCCAGCGCTGAAAGCCTGAAGCGTGTCGTTTGTCGTCGCCGCCCCCCCCCCCCGGCCGCTCTTCGCCACAGATCCCGCTGGAGCTGATCTCCCTGGACCCCGGGCAGCTGGGGCAGCTGGGCCGGGTGGACGCCCTCTCCCGCCCGCAAACCCCGCCCCCTTCCACGTGATTGGCCCCCGCCCGCAAACCTCGCCCCCTTCCATGCGAATGGCCCCCGCCCGCAAACCCCGCCCCCTTCCACGTGATTGGCCCCCGCCCGCAAACCCCGCCCCCTGGCTCTCTAGCATTTCAAAATGTGCACGAGCATGTCAAAATGGCTCCCGGCATAAAAAGTTTGCCGACCCCTGGACTAGGGCATGAGTGACTGACCGGAGGGCCTCTCTATAATCAAGGCTTAGGAAATGTGCCCTCTATTCCTCTCTCTAAACAGGTATCAGGAAACATTATAAGGAGGACTTGAAAGCTGCATCAGTTACAGGGATGGGGACTTCAAGTAAACCTCTGGACACACCCATTCACAGATCACATCCCTATTTCTTAAAGGTAAAGGTTCCCCCTGCACATTTGTGCAGTCGTGTCCAACTCTAGGGGCTGGTGCTCATCTCCGTTTGTTAGCCGAAGAGCCAGCGTTGTCCGAAGACACTTCCACGGTCATGTGGCCGGCATGACGTGCGTGGAACGCTGTTACCTACCCACCGAAGTGGTACCTATTTATCTACCTGCATTTGCATGCTTTCGAATTGCTAGGTTGGCAAGAGTTGGGGCGAGTGCGGGAGCTCACTCCGTCACGCAGGGCTAGGGATTCGAACCTCCGAACTTGCGATCTTCCGATCGACAAGCCTGGCGTCTTACCCGCTGAGCCACCACGCCCTATTATTTCCTATTTCTTACTTGCCCACAGAAACACTGCAGAAGAGACTGTAGCTTGAATCCTGTCAACTGGATTTCTATTTTCTCAGTGGAAACGTTTCGCTCCTTATCCAAGGAGCTTCTTCAGTCTGAGCAAAGTTGGTAAGGGAATCCTAAATATGTTTCTAGGTAGCTGTGTGACCTTGCACCTGGGGCTAGGTCATGGTTATATTGAGATGTTATTTTAGGTCCTTTTATCATCTAGAGGAGGATCGTTAAGATCACCATGCTGCTGTTGAGCTTGTGAAATGGTCTTAATCTTCCTAGGCACAGAAGACAAAGCCGGGAGGAAGATGTGGGAGATCTTTATCTTTTTGTCTTCTATAGCTTATGGCACTCTAAAAAAAGTATGTAAGTAAAGCTCTCCAAGGTTTCTTGCTAATGGGGATACTTGGAATTTGAGATGTTGAAGATGTTTTTATAATGGAGAAAACTTGCCCCTTCATGAGTGCAGGCAAACATAAAACAGTCATTTGCAGAAGGCAAATGTCTGAAGCTAAAAGAAAAGTAATTCTCCAAAGGAACTAAGTACAAGGCAGTACTATGGGCACTGAGCTAAACCATTCTTTTAAAATCAATTCTCTATTCCAATGTCCATTTCACAGAAGAAAAAAGGGGGGAAAGACAGCAACTCCACATGTGCGCACTGTAAAACCTATGCAGAAAAAGAACAAATAATCTAACATACATGGTGATACATTGCACTGAAGGGAAAAAAATGAGGTCACACACACAAAGCAGAGGTCCTGCTCCCATCACTTTCTCGATCCCCAGGATGCTCCCTGGGCCCACGTGCTGCCCCCAGCTCACTGATTTTTCTAGACAAGGTTCAAACTGAGTCACAGACTGGAGCCATCAAGAGTTCCATTTTTCAAAGAATCTGTTTGTAGAATGGCATCTACAGTCCACCTTCCTTTTCTTAAGCTCAGACCAGAGAGAGATGGATGTTACATTATGCCATGTTCTCACGTACAAGGTTTTAGGTAACTTTTACCACCACCTGTGGAGAGAGATGTTTCTGGTTTTACAGAGTGTATATCCTGTGTGGTGTTTTTACTTATATTGATCCCCAGGAAGCAGCACACGACCAGTTTCATCCTGCATAGGACTCATCAGGCTGCAGATCTTTCTACTCTCCTGTCTCCTAATAGGCAAAGCATGAGGAATGTTAAGTCAATTATCTACTTTTAGCTTTCTTTTATGTCAGACAGGTGCAGGCAAGTTCCCTTCCTGTTCCACAAGCTTAAAATGAAGCCAAGCAAATTTTATCTCCCCCATTCCTCCAAACAGGAGGAGCTGGAAACAAGGACAGACAACATTTCTTCAACACAACCCCACCAACTTCCTCTTTCTAAGTTGCAAAATGTTCTGGAAGCCATCAGGAATAGCCTAATTTCAACAGTTGCTTCCCCACGGGTGTCTCGGGAAGAGAGCCAGGGATGAATTGGGCCCGTTCCCAACTAGCTCTCTTAGTTCTATTCCAACATGATTGGGGCAAAGGAATGAGGCGGGGTTATGCAAATCACAGCAGGCTCCGGTTGCTACTGGCGCTCTCCCTCCCACTGAGTTTGAAGGACGAACGTTTCTCCAAGAAACAAGTCAATCGGGTCGGGTTCGTTCCCCAACTCTCCAGTCACCCCCAATTCTCCAGATTCATTCCCCAATTATCCCGCCATCCCCAAAGCAAGATAACTGGTAAAGGAAAACTTAAAGGTCTGGACTTGGGCCTCTAGCACGTTTGATTTGCAAACTCAGCAATCTCTACTGGAGCAATCCAGACACGACTCTGGAATCTGTTATTTTCTCCACTACCACGCCAGCGGAATGGTTGCACATTGTTCACCCGCTTTCCATCCTGCAACACACGTATTATTTATTTATTCGTTCAATTTATTATAGCCGCCTGCTCCAGCGGACTCTGGGCGGCTTACAAAATATAACAGTAGATAAAACAAGTAAAAAACACAAAACGAAATAGGAAAGCCCGGACTAACAAGACCCATTAAATCAAAGCGCGACAGGGAGTGAGTTAGGAACTCTGAGCAGGAACGAATCTCGCATCGCTACACCCTTGTGCCTCAACCATCGGATCCCAACGAGAGCCTAGCTAGACGGACGGGTCTGAGCCTGGGAAGACTGAAATAGCGAAGTGGAGTCCTTATCCCCAACGCCCTTTTTCCTCTTAAGCGAAATGCAGAAAAAGACCGTAGTCCCGGCACTCTTTCTAGATATGAATTCGTGAACACGGCTGGAAACGGGGGGTGGGGGTGTGTGACAAAGTTGATCCTCCGACTCTATCTTGCCTAGCTGAACGTTTCGCCTCCCCTCTTCCGGCACTGGAAACTTATCCAGGGGGTTGTTTGGTGCCTGGAGGGGAGAAGCGAAGCGAAGCGAAGCTTTTTGGTCTCACCCTGATCTCGGTCTGCAACTGCTCCTTGCTGAGGTTAGTTTTCTCTAGGACTTGGATTCCGGCCGCCTCCAGGATCTGCTTGCAGCAAGGGTCCAGGCTGTCGCTGATCAGCACTTTAGTCAGGGTGGGCACTCCTGCAGCTGCCGCCGGGGCCATCGTAGCTTCGCCTCTTGGCTTCTTCGCGGGGGGGGGGGCGCAGCTGCTTCTCGGAGCTCTTGCAGGCGAAAGAGGGAGAGAACTGCTTCGCAGCGCGTGATAAAGACTCGCTCGCCCTTCGTTCTATTGGAGCGGAGTGTCAAGGTCCCACCTCCTCCCCCTTTTCCTCACCACCCGTAACCTCCACTCCGCCCCTCCCCTCCCGCGGAATTTTCCCTGCACCAGCACAAATCCCTTGGCTTCATTCTTCCACCGCTGTTGTGCCGTGTTGACAAAAGCAAGGCGGCCCGGCCACTATCTAGTTTGCCCCTTCCTTGTCTTGAGGTGCCCTAGGTGCATTTCGGGGACACCCCGGTTGCCCCAGTGCGCGCTTGGAGCGGAAAGGGATGCAGCTGGAAGAGGGGAGGAGGACTCTGCCGCGATGGGCCCGCGTGTGGCGCTCATTCTCGGGTGTAAGGCACGCTGCGCCACACAAACGAGACTTGGCATTCATCCGAAGGGAACAACACGTGTTTGCGTTACGTCAGCAAAAATCAGTTACTACCACGTCAGCAAGAATCTGTCGATGCTTCTTGCTGGAAGTCTATCCGTTCAGACTAGTAGCGTCTGCACGCTACAGGTGTGGTCTCCGCTCGTGCCTCTGAAACCCTACAGTCGCTGTGGCTGTAAGAGTTTCTCTCCCGCGATATTCCTGTTTAACTCCTTTCAAAGTCTCCTTTCTAAGCTTCCCCTGGTGATATCACTGATACCTGCAAAAATGATCATGAAAGTCGCCAAAGTCGTTGGATTGTGGCAGGATATAAATGCAGCCAATCAATAACCACAAATAAATAATTATTACTGTGGGAAGAATAGGAAGCCTCACCTGCTTGCGCTCTCTGCCTCTCACATGCATGTCCAGAACTTTACAGGGGAGCACCAGAGTTTGTGGCTTCTTAAAAGTGAAGTTTAAAACAGTTGTGGACTGTTTACTCTAAAATCTAGTTAAAGTGTCTGAGTACTTCTAAAGGTTCTCTAACCATCTCCATTGGTACGTCTGGAAAAATTCCACTCAAATGAAATGGGCAATTGAGAGAAAGTCCAAAACTATTGATCTGCATATTCTAAGAACTGAAAGATTTTGCTTTAATATGTTGTGCTAAATGTTTTCTGTGTTTACTCAAGCTATAAAGTGATTAAAAATAGTTAAGATATTACTTAATTTGTATTATATTATATTTATTTATTTATTTATTTATTTATTTATTTATTATTAAAATTTGTATTACCACCCATCTCCTCCAACCAGGGAACTCTGGGCGGTTCACAATAAAACAAGTTAAAAATATAAAATTACAACATCAATAAAATACATACAAAATCCAAATAGAAAGATGTTAATAATATACTTTTATACTGTTTCTTGAAGCTGGATGGCTATGTAGTCTTTTTCTCTCCCTGCTTTTTTGCTCATTCTCACAACAGAGGAACAGCACTCCTGAACAGTATTTTGTTTCAGTGCTACAAAACCAACCAAACCATGTGTGGACAAGAGGGATAAGGAAGAATCTTTCACCTCTATCTTGCACCAAGGAGAAGATGGGCCAAGTTGACATTTACATTCCCTTCCAACTGTATTTTTCCTGGTTGATGTATCAGTTACCCATTGGATACTGATATATTGAATGCTTGGGTTCACCCAACACATTGAGCCGTAAATTAACATATTTTTGACTGGGTTTGTATAAGATAGCAAGCTTAGTCAAGTACTTGTAAATATGCTGTGTAAACCCAGGCACAAATAAAAAGGTGTCCGACTCTAGGGGCCAGTACTCATCTCCATTTGTTAGCTGAAGAGCCAGCTTGTCCAAAGACGCTTCCACGGTCATGTGGCCACATGACGCGCGAGGAACGCTATTACCTACCCACCGAAGTGGTACCTATTCATCTACTTGCATTTGCATGCTTTCAAATTGCTAGGTTGGCAAGAGCTGGGGTGAGTGCGGGAGCTCACTCCGCACGCAGGGCTAGGGATTCGAACCTCCGAACTTGCGATCGACAAGCCTGGCATCTTACCCACTGAGCCACCATGCCCCTTAAAAACCCAGGCACAAACTGGAGGGTAAATTTAGATTAAGTTGTATACATTTCAGGTGTCTGTTCTAATAAGCAGAAAAATCTGGGACTTGGGTCTCTTAATCTTTCTCAATCATCTAGTTCCTAAGTAATGTTGAAGGTGGAAATAACCACACTAGAATACCATATCAGTTGATCAATGATATCCACATATTGCCAAAATATGCCCTGAGCAGGCATGATTTCCTGGCATTTTCCAGTGTGAGTGAATAAGAAGACATAAGAAATTAAGCCAAACATATTTTTGATTATGTTTGTTTTTGCAAGGTTTGATTGGTCAAACCTGAAAATGAGAAAAGCAGTGGAAAAAATAAAAACACAACAAGAAATTGCATTCTAATCAGAAAGATGGGGGAAGAATTTCAAATGCAATGTATATGTAGTTTATTTTTTTTCCTGAAAATCCATTCAAGCAAAAAAATGTAAAATCTTAGACATAGTTACTACTTTTTTATCCCTATCTATTTTTATAGGGATTTAAATAAATGAGTATAGCATAAATAAATAAATTGGCATTACTACCAGCTGACTTATCATCTAGTGATTTTCAAAGTTTTTTTTTCCACTGAATCACAGAAAGGAATAATACCAATTGTTGTTCAATTTTCATGTGACTGTCAATTATTTTTTCTTATAATATCAAATTCAAAAGCTACAGCAATTCTTAATAACCATTAAATTTGGTAAAATAGAAAATTCAATGTCTGTGGAATTCAGTCTGCCAGATGCTGGACAGACCTTACAGCCAGTTTGGTCCCTATTGATTAACCTGTTATCTTTTTTTTAAAGATTTTTTATCAATATTGCTTTTCTTTCTCACAAGAATGTTTGCTGGAGTATTCTAAGGCTCAACCTGCAGCAGTCTTTAAAATGGGACAGGTAGCAGCTGGGAGCCCATGACCAGAGCCAGCAAACAGGAGAGCAAACAGCAGCAGGGGAGTTTTATAAGGATGCTGGTGAACTGCTGAGTTTGGGGAAGGGTTTTTTTGGCCAGGGGCTGTAGAGTTTTTTTAGTTGGGGGCATCTATGCTTTGTTTGCTGAGTATATGGTTTGGGGAAAAGGATCCTATTTACTGATTAAGTGATCAAAGCTTAGTTCCATTCCTTAACTAGCTGTTCCGTCTGAGCCAGCCCTCTCTAGAAAGAAGACAGTCCAGGGCTGTGACCAACGTGAGCAAAGAGAAGAATAAACAGGAACAAAGAAGTTTTGTGAGGGAGGTGAGAGAGTTCAGATAATTTCAATCTCTCCAGAAAACGGAAGGGACTCTCAAATCTCCAGGGATTAATAAAATCAAGTTCTTCACCAAGGAGGAGGAAAAGAATAATAATTCTGCAAGATTGACTGTCACAGGGGTCAGAAGCAGTACAGGTAGTCCTCGCTTAACAACCACAATTGGGACCGGAATTTTGGTTGCTAAGTGAAGTGGTCATTAAGAGAATCTGACCCGATTTTATGTCCTTTTTTTGTGGTGGTTCTTTAACAAATCACCACGGGCATTAAGCGAACCACATGGTCATTAAGTGAATCACGCAGTTCCTCATTGATTTTGCTTGCCAGAAGCCAGCTGGGAAAGTTGAAAATGGTGATCACATGACCATAGGACACTGTGATGGTAATAAATGCAAACTGGTTGCCAAGCTCCTGAATTGTGATCATGTGACCGCGGTGATGCCACGATGGTCGTGTGAGGACTGGTCATAAGTTGTTTTTTCAGCACCATCGTAAGTCTGAACTGTCACTAAACGAATGGTCATTAAGTGAGGACTACCTGTAGTGTGTGGACTGGACAAGCTATTACAATGAAGCATTCTGTTTTCCTGATGCACATATCCAGGACATGGTGCAAAACTTATCTAGACTCATCACTGATCCTGACCCTTTTCTGCTGATACACATGGGGACAAAATACTATACTGTCTGAAGAAGAAAAATACGTCAAAAGGTTACAAGCAACTATAAAGCCCTGATAAGAAGGGGAAAGAGCTGGGGATGCAAGCAGTGTTTTATCCGTCCTTTCCATTAATAGGCATGGGAAAAAAAGAAAAAGCAGGATCCTGGAATTGAACAACTGGCTAAGAAAATGGTGTCATCAAGAAAGATTTTGATTCCTAGACCATGGCCTGCATCACCAGTATGGGCAGAAATGGGCTGTACCTCACAAGGGCAGGAACAAATGGGTTAGGCAAGAGCCTTGAAAACCTTATCTGCATGGCTTTAAGCCAGAACGGGAAGGGAGATTAGGAACACAGCTGTACATGGTAAAGGAAAGGGCACAAGTTTGGGAAGGGCACTTGGAAGCCTTCAACACATGGCAGTAGGGTAGGATGGAATAAGCTTTCATGGACTAGAATCTGTGTCATCAGAGGCATGCAGCACTATCCTCACTTGGAAGGTGTAAATGAACGCATGGGAGACAAAAAAATAGCAATCCATGAGGTTGAATTGTTACAGTGTGCAAAAAAGTATAAAGGTAAAGGTTCCCCCACACAGTCGTGTCTGACTCTAGGGGCCGGTGCTCATCTCCGTTTGTTAGCCAAAGAGCCAGCATTGTCCGAAGACGCTTCTGTGGTCATGTGGCTGGCATGACGCGCGGGGAACGCTGTTACCTTCCCACCGAAGTGGTACCTATTTATCTACCTGCATTTGCATGCTTTCGAATTGCTAGGTTGGCAAGAGCTGGGGTGAGTGCGGGAGCTCACTCCGACACGCGGCACTCAGGTCTCGAACCTCTGAACTTGCGATCTTCCGATCGACAAGCCTGGCGTCTTACCCACTGAGCCATCGCGCCCCCTGCAAAAAAGTATAGTCTGCAATAATTCAGTTAAAACGTAATAGTATAAAAATATGAATATAACTATCCACAACAAAATCATGACACAGGCACCTTAGAGTCATTATGAATTTTCACGAGATAGTAAATCTTTGTCTTTATTTAGGCCAAGAGTAATGGGATTTTATTTTGGAGCCACCCACTGAACCTCCTTTGCAAGAGAATGATTACTTTGAGGTCAATAGTAGGTTAGTGATTACCTTATGTTTTCTAAATTATGTCATTTCCGATGTCAAAATTTTGTCCATTAATCTTATTTGTTCAAAGAACCAAAGTTTATTACCGATATGAGGTCTGAATACAGTATCATATTAGAAGAAGAACAGGGAGATCATCCCTTGACACTGTAGCCAACGTCACCTAGTCCTGCAAAACTATTGCTTGAGTAGGTATTTACTGCATGCTACAATTACTAAGGATGACTTTGCCAGATCCTCAAGGGAAGATAAATGAGGCTGGGTTTCAGGGAGTATAGATAAGTATCCACACACACACTTCTGTCACAAAATTGTTGCCTTGTATTCCTAGTTAGATATATTTTGCCTGAGGATGGGGAAGGTTGTACCAAAGAGTCTGGGGTCTGGGGTCACCACTAAGAAGGCTACTGCCTAGGCCCCGCTAGATGGCAAAATTTAAGGGAAGAGACCTGGAGCATGCCCACCCTGTCAGACCTAGTGGAACAGGCGGATACCTTCAGGGAGAGGCGGTCCTGCAGACAACCTAGCCCTGTGTCATTCAGGTGATAACCCACACCCTGAATCACCCTGGAAAGAATCTGGAAGCCAGTGCAGCTCACACAGCAGTGGTATAAAATGGGTAAACTGTACATGCTGCCTCATTCTGGACCAGCTGTAATTTCCAGATGGTCTTCAAGGCCAGCCCCATGTACAGCACATTGCAGTGATCCAACTAGGATGTGACCAGGGCATAAGTGACCATGGACAAGGCCTTCAGGTCCAGGAATGGGCATGATTGGTACACAAGATGAATCTGTGCAAAGGCCCCCCTAGCCACGGCTGCCACCTGCTCTTCAAGCAGGAGCTGCAAGTCCAGGGGGACTCCCAAATTGTGCACTAGCTCCGTCCAGTGGAGTACAACCCTGGCAAGAGTCAAAGCTGATATTTCACCTGAACCAGGGGACTAAAAACTCAGAGCAAGGGTTGAACAAAGCCAATTCCTCCCCATCCAAACCCTTACAGCCTCCAGGCACTTGGCCAACACTGGGACAGTGTCACTTGGTTGGCCAGAGGTGGAGATATGTAACTGGGCATCATCAGTGTACTGGTGATATCACATTCCATGCTGTCAGATGACCTCTCCTAGCGATCTCATGTAGATGTTAAAGAGGAGGGGTGAAAGACCCGAGCCCTGAGGCACCCTGTATTGCAGTGGCCTAGACTTGATCTCTTGCCCCCCCCAACACCAACTGGAACCTGCCATAGAGGAAGGAGGAGAAAAACAGTGCCCCTCACTAAAAAGGTAAAGGTTCCCCCCGCACATTTGTGCAGTCGTGTCCGACTCTAGGGGCCGGTGCTCATCTCTGTTTGTTAGCCGAAGAGCCAGCGTTGTCCGAAGACGCTTCCACGGTCATGTGGCCGGCATGACGCATGCGGAACGCTGTTACCTACCCAGCAAAGTGGTACCTATTTATCTACTTGCATTTGCATGCTTTCGAATTGCTAGGTTGGCAAGAGCTGGGGCGAGTGCGGGAGCTCACTCTGTCACGCGGGGCTAGGGATTCGAACTTGCGATCTTCCGATCGACAAACCTGGCGTCTTACCCGCTGAGTCACCATGCCCCTCACTACCATCAAACAATACCTCCTATTCCCAACACCTGAAGCTGGCCCAGAAAGATAATGTGGTTGATGGTAACAAATGCTGCTGAGAGATCCAGGAGGACCAGGATGGATGCACCACTCCTGTGCCAGGCTCTCCACAAGTCATCCATAAGTGCGACCAATGCTGTCTCAGTGCTGTAGCCCTGCCTAAATCCTGACTGAAAATGGCCTTCATCCAGGGACCTCTGAAGCTACCACCCTCTCAACAACCTTCTCTAAGAAGGGAAGGTTTAAGACTGGATTAAAGTTGTCTAACCTGGTCAGGTCCAAAGATGGCCTCTTAAGAAGGGGCCGTACCAATGCCTCCTTCAGTGCAGGCAGCACCACCCGCTCCCTCAAAGAGGCATTAATTACCTCTTGGACCCAACCACATGCCATCTCCTAGGAGGCCTTAACCAACCAGGAGGGGAACACAGGTGGCAGAACTCACAACCCTGAGGACCCTGTCCACCTCCGTGGGAGTAACTGTCTCAAATTCTTTCCAGATAAAAGAGCCCTGATGTGCCCCAGTCACTTCCATAGGATCTGCCCAGCTGGCATCCAACTTCGAGTGAAGTCAAGCAACTTTATTTGACAGATACTGAGAATATTCCTCACAGCAGCCCAGCAAGGGCTCCCCTGGTCCTAGTCATCCTGAACAGGCCACCATCTGGCTACCTGCACAAACACAATAAGAGCAGAGAAGTGAGTATGCTTCACTGCTCTTATTGTCACAAGTTAAGTCCTAATAAAGGACCTTACCTGTGCTCAGTTGGCTTCACTCTTTGTGTGTGTTTGTGTGTGTGTGTGTTTATGACAGCAGAAAACCAAATCAAAGTTGAAGGATGAGGGAGAAAATATATTAAAGCTCTTCTGCAAAAAGAAGTGATGTGTGATATAGGCAATGGGATTAGGCAAGCTTTGTAAATCTGTTATTTTATGAGGGCATTAAGAATAACTGTTATTAAATTAAGTTAAATAATTAAATTATCATTTAATATTAAATCATTAAATTATCATTTAATCATTAAGAGTAATGATGGCATTTTGCTGGGACAGGACAAGATGGAATCTGCTAATCAGCAAACATCTGTATTGCTACAGATGGGTGCAGTGACATCATAGGAGAAAGTTCAAGGCAAGCTGCAAACAGACAAGGGAACAGATTACAGGACTTTGTCTCAAAAAGACTTGTTTTAACCTGACTCCATTTCTACATAGACGTACACATATGTGAGTGTACAGTACACACACACACAGGATCCTTCCTTATGGTCTCCAGCCTCTCCTCGCAAACCGCAGAAGCAATCAGGCTGGCTGTAGTTCTCCACAATGTCTTTCCCTCCAGCTGACCAACAGGAAGCATTAAGTTCTGCTACCTTCCCTGCACTTCCCTTACTACAACTGCTTTCTAGAATGTTGAAAAAAGTAAGCATAGAAATAATCATAACCATGATTATGGTTTACCATGCATGTGCATAGTAAAACCACCCTTCAAAGAAGCCAGAAAGCAGCAGAGGAACAGGGGCAAAGCACCAGAGTGTCTTCACTTCAGAAGGGGAGCCGAAATCCCAGGAGATGGGAGGCAGGAGGAGGAGGAAGTTCTTGTTGGAGATTGCATCATCGCTTTGCCCTTAGGAGCCTATATTGACCACTAGGGGGATGGTGAAAGACAGACGTCCTAGTGCTGACCTCTTCTTACTGAAATGAGTCTCTGGGTTTAAGGAAAGGTCCTCCCTCCCTCCAAGATGTAGTTTAGATAAAACTGATGTTTTCCCAACCTCATATCTTTCTTAATAAATCTAGCTTTTACAGTACTTCAGAATATAATGAATGTCTGTTAGCATTCATTGATAGCTAGGCTGAGCATCCAGGACAACTATATTGTATCTATCTATAAATAATTGTGCTGCTCTGCTACTTAATTACTCTGGTAAAAGGATCCTCTGTTGCAGTACAGTATTCAAAACAGAAAATACTGTGTTGTTGGTCAAAACATACTTGCAGGTTGGGGAGAGGAAAAGTAATAAAATAATCGTAATAATTACAGCTTTTTTCTGATAATTTCACTACCACTGGGATACCCCAGTGATATCAAAAAATTATCTTCTCTGCGGATGGTCTGAATGTGTGTTGCAATGGGAAGTTGGACAAAACTGTTGATAGAGTTATTCTTAAGCATCCTTTCCTCTTGTTTCATCTTTAGATGGTTCCTTGTTTTATCAAGGAACCAAAGGTTTCCAAGTTGCAAAATAAAAGTTTATTGAAGGTGGTGGAAAGTCTAAACCCCAATGAACAACTTGAATCCCTTTCTGCTCTGCCATCCTGGCATGCTCTGATTGTATCACAGAATCCATGTTGCAATATGTCATAAGAGTCTGTGAAATCTATGTACTGTAGTGAAATCCATACTACCTATTGCAATGAAGTGTCATCACTACGATGATGGCATGCAACTCTGTTTTTTCTTTTCAGCATTTTCAGGAGCGGTGTCTTAGATCTGAGCTGGTATTTGGGAATGGTCTATGTGAGGCAAAGATGGTCAGACATAATGAAGTGATCATTTGTTCTTGAAGAAACAAGTTCATCACCTGGGAGTTCTCCAGATTTTTCTGGATTTGGATCCAGATACTTCCGTCAAAGCCTACTGCTGCTTCCAAAACTGGGCCAGTCTTACTATCTCTAAAGACTTAACACTGCTGGGAACCAGATGCACTCCATGGAAAAGCATATATGACTAATCTTAGGACAAATAAAGCCATCCATTCTTAACCCAATAGCAGAAAGTAAGCAGGGAAGTAGCATACTTCTTTGTGGGGAGGAAGGGCTTATCTCATGAAGCTCATAGATTTTGTAGTGGTGAATCTAGGGCTACCATAGCTGGACTGCAAGACTCCAGGCTATCACTTGATGACAGCAAAGAATTAAGAGCTTTGGGTATATTTTTGCTGCCTTCTAATGGGTGGATTTTTGCAGCCCATTAACCCATCCATGTGACTGTTAACGTAGCTACAACTTTTTTTCAGGCTTGCATGGAAGCTTATAAAAAGTCAGGTTGCTTTATTGAATAGCAGAGAAGTGCTGTGCTTGGACAAAGTGTGAATCACTTCTGAAACATTTTTGAGGAGTGCATTCTTCAAAAACCACATAACACTGGATATGTTCTTATTTGCTATTGCATTGCATGGGGATACCTTTGAAAATGGGTCAGAATTTTCCAACTGCTATGAAATGCAGCTATGCAATGTTAGTTGGGGCCAGGGGATCTGATTACATGACCATAATTTGTACAAATGTATTGTTTTCAGTGTATTTGTTCAATTCAAGCTGCTGGTATTGACCTTTAAAGTAAAACGATTTTGGTGAGGATTATCCAAAAGGTTGCCTTCCTGCATGATTGTACCTGGTTATTAAGACCACCTACAGAGTTTCCTTAAATGGCCACAAGAACAGTCAAGTAGGTTGGCAGGAACAAGGAGAGGGCTGTCTTGGTGCAGCTCCTTTCCTATCAAGTTAATTATGGAGTTCTCTTCCTTGGGAATTATAAAATAGAGAGCCAGTTTGGTCTACTGGCTAAGGCAACGGGCTAGAAACCAGGAGACTGAGAGTTCTAGTCCCGCCTTAGGCATGAAAGCCGGCTGGGTGACCTTGGGCTGTCACTCTCTCTCAGCCCTGGGAAGGAGCCAATAGCAAACCAGGAGACTGAGAGTTCTAGTCCCGCCTTAGGCAGGAAAGCCGGCTGGGTGACCTTGGGCCAGTCACTCTCTCTCTCAGCCCTAGGAAGGAGCCAATGGCAAACCAGGAGACTGAGAGTTCTAGTCCCGCCTTAGGCAGGAAAGCCGGCTGGGTGACCTTGGGCCAGTCACTCTCTCTCAGCCCAACTCACCTCACAGGGTTGTTGTGGGGAAAATAGGAGGAGGAAGGAGTATTAGGTATGTTCGCCACCTTGAGTTATTTACAAAAATAATAAAAAATAAAGGCGGGATAGAAAATAAAATAAAATAAAATAAAATAAAAAAATAAATAAATAAAAATGTACCTTCATTCAAACCTTCAAGTGTGCTTGGAAGATGTATTCCCATCTGCCTTTTGTTAATTATTTTACGCCATTAATTTCTGAGATTTGGAGCTGTGTTCTTATGTTTCTTTTTAAGCATTCAGATGTATCTCATGTCATTATATACCACCATATGAGAGTTGTGTCCCAAATTAAAACAGAAATACTTCAAATAAATAACCTCAGGGAGCTTCCTATAACAGCGGCAGGAAAAGTGGTATAGCAATCTACGGTTCTGATTTTCTCACAAGGCTCTTAATGATGGGCAGAAGCTGCCAATAGAGTGCTTCTTGCTGTGATATTGGCGCAGGTTAAAATATAACTTCTGCAGCTGACATTGAAAGAGAGGAAATAATCTCAGTTAAGTAAATAATAGGGGGATGTACTCTCAGCTTCTATGATAACTACAACAATGCAAGCAGCAGCTTCCTCAGCCTGGATATCTCATGCAGAGCTGAACAGTCCTTGACATATACTCTCCTTAGTGCAGAGCTTTCCAAACTTTTCATGTTGGTGACACACTTTTTAGACATGCATCATTTCGCGACACACTCTTACAGCAGGGCACAAGGCAGGCACTAGGACCTGCGCAGAATCACAGCTGGTTTGGAGGCAGCCAGGCACAAGGCAGGCACTAGGACCTGCGCGGAAGCCAGGAGGCAGCAGCAGCCGCGACACACCCAGACACTGCAGCCGACACACTGACGTTGTCCCGTCACACAGTTTGGAAAGCTCTGCCTTAGTGGGTAGCCTGCAAAAGCTGACACCTCCGCTCCCTTTAATTTGCTTTGTCTGTTACTCCCAGTTCCATTCTTCCCCCAAACTGCTGCTGCTGCTGTCCTATTGGGCTGGGGCAGGGCTTTCCAAAGTTTTCCCGCGGCGACACACCAACCGCCGTTGCTGTGTCACCGCGGGAAAACCCAGAAGTGCCGCCATTGCGGCAGCGCGCAAAAACCTGGAAGCGCTGCTGCCGCTTTTGGGTTTTTGCGCGCCGCCGTTGGTGTGTCGCCGCGGGAAAACCCGGAAGCGCTGATGATGATCAGTGCTTCCGGGTTGTGTGGCGACACACCAGACTGTGTGTGGCGACACACAGTTTGGAAAGCTCTGGGCTGGGGGGAAAAGCCCATGTTCCTGATAGCTCACTAATGGATCTTTGGGCAAGCCGCTGGAGCATTTTGGGCTGGCGAAAAGGGAATGCAAGAAGAGTCTCCCATCTGCACCTTTTCCCCCACATAAGTTTGGTCAGGATCTCTGGGTTCACCCACCGCTTACTGTTTTCCTATTGCTATATTGGGGTACCTGATTCTTTCTGCTGCTGGGAAAGAGCTATAACTTCATCCTACCAGGGATCTTTTCTTTAAAAAAGGATTTATTGAAGGTTGTGTGCATGTGAAAAAGTCATGCATGGAATATGTGATACATTTCGTGACTGTACTGACCAGTCTTATCATTTACACAGCCCATAGTTTCTGTCTGGGGCCACTGTAACACTCTAACCCTTTGTGTGTTAATATATGAAGTTCATGAAATGAATGTGACATGCGGAACATAGTACTCCATTCAATTCTTTGACTAACGTAACCCCATAAAACTGTATTGTTTGGGAAAAAATAATTGAGCCATTTCCCATATCGGTTCTTATTTTAAAACTGCACTGTAGTCTGCTTTGTGAAAACCAAGTGGAGACCATTAAAATTAATGATTGTTAATCATATTAACAAACAGAAGAAACTAAACAGCACACAGAAAATAAGCAAGCCCTATGAGGAACAGTGAAAGGATCTGGATACATTTAGCTTACAGAAAAGACAGCCAAAGGGAGATACAATAACAGTCTTCAAATAGCTGAAAGTCTGTCATCCTCTACTGCCCCAGAAAGTAAGACCAGAAACAGTGGGTGAAAACTACAAAGAAGGAAGTTCAGGCTGACACCAGGAGGAACATCCTGACTGTATAAGCTGTCAGCCAGTGGAACAGGCTGCCACATGATATGGTGTGCATTCTTTTTTACTGGAGGTCAGCAACTGAGGCTGGATGGTCATCTGTCAGAGAGGCTCTAGTGGATCCTGTCTTGAGCAAGGGATTAGACAAGATGACCTCTAAGATCCTTTTCCACACAATGATTCTATGAAAATAAGCATCAAATAATTTTAAAAGCCTATAGATGTGCTAATAAAATGGCAATACATTAATAAAAATAGACAAAAATGGAGCTTTAACACTGAGGGAACATTGGTTAACATTGAGGGATGCATATAGATTTGAAACTTTCAGTAGCTCATGTTTTCTTATGTATTATTGTGGTTATCTCTTTTCAGTTCCATCAGATGCACCTTCTATATAAAGGTGAGATGTAAATGAATAAATTAAATTTTCCATAAAATAGAATATGTAAAATAGGATGGTATACTTAAATCAGAGGGATAAATATATCCCTCTTCCATAAAAGAGGTATTTCTGCTACCCTGTTCATGGCAATTATAGCATAGCTCATTCTCAATGCTCTCCCCTTTTGCCTCTCATTGATTTTTCCATGTGCTTCAGTAGACACCTTGTAATACAACTTCCATGTGATACTGCGTGCCAGGAGGAAATATGGGTCAATTTATTATGCTGACTACAATTTCTGCATTTACAGTGCAGCACAAAATTAGTCACAAGGTGGCTGCAAAGCCCCGCTGTGACCAAGAGGGAGTCTGTCAGAGCTATCCCGAGGGGAAGACAGATTAAACTTTTGAAAGTCAACCGAACCTGGCTCCTGTAACCTCTCCCACCACGTACTGTAGATTCCATGATGCAGAAACTGGTCACTAGTTTTCAGTTATTTATCTTTGCAAGAATTGAAATGTAGCTCAATCAGGGTGGCCTACTATTTACATGCTCTTACCGCCCCAAATGCATATTGGGGTACCTCATATTGTATTTCTTCAGAGTCGGTGGACTATCTCCTTCAGGATAAGTAACAATTTATCCAAATGAAACTGTCATTATTGCACAATATATATGAACGCATAATATCCCTAGAGATGTCGGTTGCAAAGAGGAACCTGGAAGACTCATAGGAGTGGAGGAGATCCGTCTCTGGGAAGAGAGACGCAGCCTCCGCGGCGACAGTAAGGGATCTTTTGCGCCAAGCGAGGAAGGGCGGGGGCTCTTTTTCATCCGCGCGCTTTCAGTCGCTTTCCTAGGAGGCTCGCCCCCCTCCCCGATGTCGGTGCTAAATCTGCTCCTCGGTGAGGGTGCAGGAGACCGCGGAAGGTCTGTGGGTGAAGCGCCAGGAGGAGGGATGCGCGAAGGGGGCAAGGCCTGAGCGCTGGCCGATTGCTGGTCCCGCACGAGGGTACGAGCCGAGCCGGTTTCTCGAGGCGCTCGCCAGGCCAGGTGAGAGGCGGGAGGGCAAAGGAGAGAGACGCCCGGCGGGGCACAGCTGCAACTACCAGGGGAGAGCCTTGCCCTGGGAGGGCGCTGCGAAGGACGGCGCGCTAATCTAGCAGCTGAGAGGAAATGCCAGCGGGGGAATTGCTTGTGAGGCCTCCTGCCTCCCCTGAGACCCATCCCCGGCCTTCCGTGTGTGAATGGACGTCGTCGGCGTGGAAAACTGAAAAAGAAGATGGCCCAAGGTCGACGCGTGTGTGAGCCGGCTGTGTGGGGCGGTGACGGTGGAGGGCTTATAGGATCGGAGAGCTCCTGAGAGCCGCCGCGCGGGCATGCTTCTCCGAAGGCCTATTGAGAAATGCGCGGAAATTTATGGGTGGGACTGGGAGGAAGACGAGTATGATCGAACAGCTTTCCAAAAACTATCTGTATGACGAAGGTGTAAGTTCAGAAAAGGGCCGGATCAGGAGACCGATTTAGGTAAAACGGAAGAGGTAAGCCAGGCAAAGGGCTCCTGGCTTTAGTGGCCCTTTGGTAAAAGCTGGGCTTTAAAAGTTATGCCGGAACAGTGATGTGTTCCAGGTGGATAAGATCAAAACTTAAGAACGGTAGGTTTTTCAATACTGTAATTATATTAGCACCTTAACATAAAAAAAAAATCATCCAGAACAAGGAAAACTGCTCCAAATATCCCCTTCCCATCCAGACAAACGAAGCAAATTAATCAGTCACATTAAATACTAGAGCAGAGCTTTCCAAACTGTGTGTCGGCTGCAGTGTCTGGGTGTGTCTGGGTGTGTCGCGGCTGCTGCTGCCTCCGAGCCCTGCCAGGATTCTGCGCAGGTCCTAGTGCCTGCCTTGTGCCTTGCTGCCTCCAAACCTGCTGTGATTCCGTGCAGGTCCTAGTGCCTGCCTTGTGCCCTGCTGTAAGAGTGTGTCGCGAAATGATGCATGTCTAAAAAGTGTGTCACCAACATGAAAAGTTTGGAAAGCTCTGCATTAGTGTGTTGGCTGCGGTGTCTGGGTGTCGCGGCGGCTGCTGCCTCCGAGCCCTGCCAGGATTCCACGTAGGTCCTAGTGCCTGCCTTGTGCCTTGCTGCCTCCAAACCTGACCTGCCAGGATTCCACGCAGGTCCTAGTGCCTGCCTTGTGCCTGGCTGCCTCCAAACCTGCTGTGATTCCACACAGGTCCTAGTGCCTGCCTTGTGCCCTGCTGTAAGAGTGTGTCGTGAAATGATGCATGTCTAAAAAGTGTGTCACCAACATGAAAAGCTTGGAAAGCTCTGCACTAGAGGGTTCTGATACAGTGAGTTCACTGATCATCTTGTTGCTCTACTCTGGACTCGTTTTAGTTTCTATGAACCCATCTTAAAGTGTGGCTGGAACTGGAAACAGTACTTGAGGTGAGAGTTTACCAAAACAGAACAGAATAGAATAATTACTTCCTGGGATCTGAAAATTCTCTTTCTGTTGATGAAGCCTAGAATTGTATTTGACATTTTTGTAGCCATAGCACACTGCTGGCTTGTATTCCATTTGCAGCCAGCTACTGTTCCAAGATCTTTTTCACAAGTACTATTACCAAGCCAGGTATCCTCCATTCTATGCCTGTGCATTTCATATTTGTTTTCAAAGTGAAATTTTGTCTCTGCTAAATTTCATTAATTTATCTAATCAATCAGGATTGTTTTGATTGTTTTTGTCTTCTAGGGTATTAGCTATCCCATCCAATTTTCTGTCATCTGCAAATTCCCTCCCTCATTTCATCCAAATCATTAATATGAATATTGAAAAGTAGAGCATCCAGAACTAATCCTTGCTGCACATCACTTGATACTCTCCTATCTATCTATCTATCTATCTATCTATCTATCTATCTATCTATCTAATTTATATGGCCGCCCAACTCACACACAGTGACTCTGGGCGGCTTACAAAATCAAAATCCACAATATAAAAACCCGTCAACTCCCTACCCCCTGCGGCAGCTACAAATCAGAATCAGATCAGCCACTTGATCAGCTCCATCTCAACCTGGGGTCCCCAGGCCCGCTGGCAGAACCACGTCTTCAGGACCTTTCAGAAAAGCATCAAGGTAGGGACCAATGTAATCTCTGGGGGAATGATGTTCCACAAGGAGGGAGCCATCACAAAGAAGACCCTTTTTCGTGGTGCCACTAGATGAACTTCCCTTATAGAAGGGACCCGTAACATACCCTGCCTCCCCGCTCTGGTGGGCCAGGTAGATGTGACTGGGAAAAGGTGGTCCTTCAAATAACCAGGCCCCAGTTTGTTGAGGAACCATTGATGATTCTTCTTTGAGAACAATTTTCCAGCCAGCTATGTATCCATTTAATTGTCATGCCATCCAGCCCATAGTTAACTAGCTTGCTAATCACCATATCATGGAATACTTTGTTAAATGCCTCATTGAAATCAAGATATATTATGCCTACAGCATTCCCATAATCTGTTAAGGAAATTATTCCATTAAAACGTGAGATCCAGTTAGTCTGGCAAGATTTGTTCTTTACAGATTCAATAAGACTTCTGGGAATTGCTAATTGTTTCCAAGACTCTGTTCTAGTATTGATGTCAGACTGACTGACCAGTACTTTGCTACATCTTCCTTTTTCTTTTCTTTTTTAAGACAAGGACAGCATTTTGCCAGGATTTATGAAAGATAATATATGAGGATTCAGCCAGACCATCAGCTATTTCTTTCAGTACTGTAGGATGTGATTCATCTGGTCCTAGAGATTTAAATTCAAAGTAAAGAAGTACAGCATCCTGTACAATTTGTAATTCTTTATAATTTCCAGTTGGGATGCATCCTTTTTATTGGAGAAGTCTAAATGAAAATAGGAATTGAGTAGCTCTTCCTTTTCTTTGTTTCCTGTTAGCATTTTGGCATTTTCACTGAGAGTTGGCATATTGATTCTTCTCTTTTTATTTTGAATGTATTTTAAAAAAGGTTTTATGTTTTCTTAACATCCTTCAATAACCTCAGCTCACACTGTGCTTTTGTTTTCCTGACCCCAATTCTACAATTCCAGGTTATATATAAATACTCTTCTTCTGTGATCAAGCCATCTTTGTATTTGTAGTATGTGTCTTGTGTTTTTAGATCTTCATTAAGCTTTTTCCAAAGCCACATTGGCATCTTCTATTGTCCTCCATTTTCTCTCCCCATGGACATTGTTTGCAATTGTGCTTTTAGGAATTGCCCTTTCAGAATAACCATTCATTTTGAGCTCCTTTTTCATTAATTTCTTGTGCAATGGAATTCTACTTATTTCTCTAAACTTCATAAAATCTGCTCTTTGAAGTCCAAGATACATGATTATCTATGCCCAGTTCTGGTTTCCCTCAAAATAAAACACTCCAATATTACATTAGCATTTTTCTCCAGTGTTTCTGCTATTTACAATTCCTCAATATATGGCATTTCCCCACATCTGAATTAAAGTGCTATGCACCAGTACTTGAGCCAGTGGAAAACTCTACTGGCATAAAATTCATTACTTCCCACTGGTGATTCCTATCCTATTACAGGCGTGATCGGGGCAACAGCACACTTAAAGTGTATGTTGTTGTTTATTCGTTCAGTCGTTTCCGACTCTTCGTGACTTCATGGACCAGCCCACGCCAGAGCTTCCTGTCGGCCGTCACCATCCCCAGCTCCCCCATGGTCGAGTCCGTCACCTCCAGAATATCATCCATCCATCTTGCCCTTGGTCGGCCCCTCTTCCTTTTGCCTTCCACCTTCCCTAGCATCAGCATCTTGTCCAGGGTATCCTGTCGTCTCATTATGTGGCCAAAGTACTTCAGTTTTGCCTTTGATATCATTCCCTCAAGTGAGCAGTCTGGCTTTATTTCCTGGAGTATGGACTGGTTTGATCTTCTTGCAGTCAAGGCACACTCAGAATTTTCCTCCAACACCACAGTTCAAAAGCATCTATCTTCCTTCGCTCAGCCTTCCTTATGGTCCAGCTCTCACAGCCATAGGTTACTACGGGGAATACGATTGCTTTAACTATGCGGACCTTTGTTGTCAGTGTGATGTCTCTGCTCTTAACTATTTTATCGAGATTTGCCATTGCTCTCCTCCCAAGAAGTAGACGTCTTCTGATTTCCTGGCTGCAGTCAGCATCTGTAGTAATCTTTGCACCTAGAAATACAAAGTCTGTCACTGCCTCCACTTTTTCTCCCTCTATTTGCCAGTTATCAATCAAGCTGGTTGCCATAATCTTGGTTTTTTTGAGGTTTAACTGCAACCCAGCTTTTGTACTTTCTTCTTTCACCTTCGTCATAAGGCTCCTCAACTCCTCCTCGCTTTCAGCCATCAAAGTGGTATCATCTGCATATCTAAGATTGTTAATGTTTCTTCCAGCGATTTTAACTCCAGCCTTGGATTCCTCAAGCCCAGCACATTGCATGATGTGTTCTGCGTACAGGTTGAATAGGTAGGGTGAGAGTATACAGCCCTGCCGTACTCCTTTCCCAATCCTAAACCAGTCCGTTGTTCCGTGCTCTGTTCTTACCGTTGCTACTTGGTCGTTATACAGATTCCTCAGGAGGCAGACAAGATGACTTGGAAATACATACCACCAAGAACTTGCCACAATTTGTTATGATCCACACAGTCAAAGGCTTTAGAATAGTCAATAAAACAGAAATAGATGTTTTTCTGAAACTCCCTGGCTTTCTCCATTATCCAGCGGATATTGGCAATTTGGTCTCTAGTTCCTCTGCCTTTTCTAAACCCAGCTTGTACATCTGGCAATTCTCGCTCCATGAATTGCTGGAGTCTACCTTGCAAGATCTTGAGCATTACCTTACTGGCATGTGAAATAAGTGCCACTGATCGATAGTTTGAACATTCTTTAGTGCTTCCCTTTTTTGGTATGGGGATATAAGTTGATTTTTTCCAATCTGATGGCCATTCTTGTGTTTTCCAAATTTGCTGGCATATGGCATGCATCACCTTGACAGCATCATCTTGCAAGATTTTAAACAGTTCAGCTGGGATACTGTCGTCTCCTGCTGCCTTGTTATTAGCAATGCTTCTTAAGGCCCATTCAACCTCACTCTTCAGGATGTCTGGCTCTAACTCACTGACCACACCGTCAAAGCTATCTGCAATATTATTATCCTTCCTATACAGATCTTCCGTATATTCTTGCCACCTTTTCTTGATCTCTTCTGCTTCTGTTAGGTCCTTACCATCTTTGTTTTTGATCATACCCATTTTTGCCTGGAATTTACCTCCGATGTTTCTAATTTTCTGGAAGAGGTCTCTTGTCCTTCCTATTCTATTGTCTTCTTCCACTTCCGCACATTGCTTGTTTAAAAATAATTCCTTATCTCTTCTGGCTATCCTCTGGAATTTTGCATTTAATTGGGCATATCTCCCCCTATCACTGTTGCCTTTTGCTTTCCTTCTTTCTTGGGCTACTTCCAGTGTCTCAGCAGACAGCCATCTTGCCTTCTTGGTTTTCTTTTTCCTTGGGACGTTTTTTGTTGCCGCCTCCTGAACAATGTTGCGAACTTCTGTCCATAGTTCTTCCGGGACCCTATCTACTTAATCTAGTCCCTTAAATCTATTCTTCACCTCCACTGCATATTCCTTAGGAATATTAGTGAGCTCATATCTAACTGATCTGTGGGTCTTCCCTATTCTCTTTAGTCTGATTCTAATTTTTGCAATAAGAAGTTCGTGATCTGAACTACAGTCAGCTCCAGGTCTTGTTTTTACCGACTGTATGGATGTCCGCCACCTTTGGCTGCAAAGGATGTAGTCAATCTGATTTCGGTGTCGACCATCTGGTGAAGTCCATGTATAAAGTCGTCTTTTAGGTTGTTGGAAGAGAGTGTTTGTTATGCACAGTGAGTTGTCTTGGCAAAATTCTATCAGCCTATGTCCTGCTTCATTTTGTTCTCCCAGACCATGCTTGCCTGTAATTCCAGGTGTCGTCTGACTACCCACCTTAGCATTCCAGTTTCCTGTAATGAAAATAACATCTCTTTTTGGTGTATTATCCAGTAGGTGCTGCAGATCGTCATAGAACTGATCTACTTCTGCTTCTTCAGCATCTGTGGTTGGGGTATATTTGGATCACTGTGATGTTAAATGGCTTCCCCTGAATTTGAATTGAGATCATTCTATCATTTTTTGGATTGTATCCAAGTACTGCTTTAGCCACTTTATTATTAATTATGAAGGCTACTCCATTTCTTCTGTGGTCCTCTTGCCCACAGTAGTAGATCTGGTGGTCATCTGATGTGAAGTGGCCCATTCCAGTCCATTTCAGTTCACTGACACCTAAAATGTCTATATTTAATCTTGCCATCTCACCAATAACCACATCCAATTTGCCCTGGCTCATAGATCTTACATTCCAGGTTCCTATGGTGTGTTGATCTTTAGAACATCGGATTCGTCGTTCACCACCAGCACCGTCGGCCGCTAGCCGTACTTTCGCCTTTGAGCTAGCTGCGTCATCACATCTGGGGCTAGTTGAACGTATCCTCTGTTCCTCCCCAGTAGCATTTTGACCATCTTCCGACCTGGGAGTCCCATCTTCCGATGGTATACCGACATATCTCTGGTTGTACTGATCCATTTAGTTTTCACGGCAAGAATACTGGGGTAGGTTGCCATTACCTTCCCCAGGGATTGTATTTAGTCTGACCTCTCTGCCACGACCTTCCCGTCTTGGGTGTCCCTTCATGGTTTAGCTCATGGTTTCATTGAGGTGCTCAAGGTCCAGCACCACGACAAGGTAACGATCTCCTTTGCTGGACTAAAGTGTATAAGGCCTGTTAAAGGTAGGGATTGATGGCTTCTCCCAGTTTCTTTTCTCTCTGCTGCCCTTGGATATCTTCAGCTACCAGCAAAACATTGGCCAACCTCTCTCCTAATGGGCCATCTGTCAAAACTCACTCTGGCTAGTTTTTGTGTGGGTGTTCAAAGGGAGCCAAGTGATCAGCTGATAACAGGCTCCTTTTGAACAAGGCTCTACTGCTATTCCAGATTACTAAACTTGCCTTCAAAAGCAGCCCCAACAACAGCTGGCAGGCATGGAGAAAGCTGCCCTGTCGCGCAGTAGAGAGCAAGCCCTCCTGGTCAGTTGCTGCTATACGGACCAGCTCTTCGAGCCAGGCTAGGTGAGGTCAGGTGGAGGAGTTGGCTTGAAAGAACTGGATTCTCCTACTGCCTAAAGCAGAACAGCCCTGGAAGACAGTGCCCAGAGGCCAGAGGGGAGTGAGCACACGCCCACCAGCCTAAAGTGGACAGTAAGTGCCGACTGATTCTACCTCCTAGGAGTCACTTGACTGTGACACTGACTGAACATAGTTTACTGCCAACTTAAAGAGGAAAACATTGTTACGGCTGGAACAGCTGAGGATGACTTTGTTTTCAGAGGAGAGCCAGGACTGTCAGCTTCTCTCTGGCTGCTTGGAGTTTTTTCTAAACTATCGGAGGCAGCAGCAGCCGCGACACACCCAGACACTGCAGCCGACACACTAACGTGTCCCGACACACAGTTTGGAAAGCTCTGATGTAGAGGACCTGCCTGCCTGGCCACCAGTGAGACTTGCAGAAATCAGGATCTGATAGCTTAGTGTAATGCCTGGGAGTGTTCCTCATGATGATTTAATTCTGCCTGAACTGGTGGCCTCATATTTACTTTTATCAATAAGCACAATCTTATTCTGAAGGATAGAGGATAGGCAGCTATTGTTGACATTTTCAAAAAAACGAAGGTGTGACCCAGGAAGTCTGCATTTGGCTCCAAATGTAGGAAACACTGGAAGCTCCTTTGACTGTTTGGCCCTCGCTATCTCTCATTGGCATGAGGGTACATGACCGCGGAAGCGTCTTCGGACAGTGCTGGCTCTTCGGCTAAGAAACGGAGATGAGCACCGCCCCCTAGAGTCGGACACGACTGTGCAGGGGAAAACCTTTACCTTTTTTTTACATGCCTGAAAGTAAGATGCAACCTCAAAACAAATCTATCAGCAACATTTCAATTTGTAAGGGTATTTATATGGTTTGCCCAAAGTCCCGTCCGTCCCCTCCCTCCCTCCCTCCCTCCCTCCCTCCCTCCCTCCCTCCCTTTCCTTCCTTCCTTCCTTCCTTCCTTCCTTCCTTCCTTCCTTCCTTCCTTCCTTCCTTCCTTCCTTCCTTCCTTCCTCTCTTCTTCAAGAATAGTCTTTGTGCCAGCCAAGTGGGGACTCCCTATAAGTTCTAAATACTGTTCCATTCCTATTTCTCATCCTGTCTCCCCTGTCGTTCCCTTTTTTCTTGCCACACCCAAAGCTGATATCTTACACATATTTCTGAGCTAGCTCTCTTGCTCTGCCCCCTCCCAAACTAGCTTCCTTTTCGTCTGTAGCTTGAATCATGTCAACTGGATTTCTATTTTCTTAATGGAAACGTTTCGCTCCTTATCCAAGGGGCTTCTTCAGTCTGAGCAAAGTTGGTAAGGGAATCCTAAATATGTTCCTAGGTAGCTGTGTGACCTTACACCTGGGGCTAGGTCATGGTTATATTGAGATGTAATTTTTAAGTCCTTTTATCATCTAATGGAGGGTCGTTAAAACACCATGCTGCTGTTGAGCTTCTGAAATGGTCTTAATCTTCCTAGGCACAGAAGACAACACGGGGAGGAAGATGGGGGAGAGTTTGTGCCTGAGGCCCCCACCTCTATTCAAGGAAGGATTTTCCAAGTTGGCATAAATGGATTCCTTGACCCCTCTCTCAAACCAAGGAATCCATTTATGCCAACTTGGAAAATCCTTCCTTGAATAGAGGTGGGGGCCTCAGGCACAAACTCTCCCCCATCTTCCTCCCCGTGTTGTCTTCTGTGCCTAGGAAGATTAAGACCATTTCAGAAGCTCAACAGCAGCATGGTGTTTTAACGACCCTCCATTAGATGATAAAAGGACTTAAAAATTACATCTCAATATAACCATGACCTAGCCCCAGGTGTAAGGTCACACAGCTACCTAGGAACATATTTAGGATTCCCTTACCAACTTTGCTCAGACTGAAGAAGCCCCTTGGATAAGGAGCGAAACGTTTCCATTAAGAAAATAGAAATCCAGTTGACATGATTCAAGCTACAGACAATTCCACCTGGATGACTGAGAACCTTCATAGACATATAGCTTCCTTTTCTCCATTCTATTTCCTTTCCCATTGCCTGACCTTTATGGTAGGGGATAGTTAAAGCTATGACCTAGCATCCACATGTGTCTTCCCAAAATCTGTACCTCTGTTTATCTATCTTGTCATCTTAGAAGATCCTATTTCCTACAACCCGCAATCTAGATATTTAGCTTACAACTGAAAGCTTTCCCAACTTCCCTACTAACTACCAGGTCGCAAAGATGATGTGATAATTCTTTCTAGGTCTTCTGTGGGGCTTAGAGGAGTCCTGAGGACCTTTGCTTAATATGGTAAGATGGTTCATCTGGAAAGAAATGATAAAAAACCCCAAATCTTGGCCTTCATCAGAGAGACAAAGCATATACAGTAAATGGGAACACAACTGAACAGGTCCAATGCTTTAAATGCCTAGAGGTATTCTTCCATTTCCCTGGCTCTAGGAAGGCTCGTGGCAGCTATGTTGCCCAAAATGTGCAGTGGAGTACTTCTGCCTTTCTAAAATTCTTCTTATCATAAGTGGCTTCTACATACCTGCAGCCATTAAGCTATTTGAACCAAAGTCACTGGCATAACATTTTTATGGAGTGCTGCTGGGTCCCTTTTCCCCTTTGTCTCCCTGGAATCCTTCCAGTCCAAATACCCTGCGGTGTCTTGAACAATGATCCATGTCTAGAGGTAGGCCAGAAAATGGTGGTGGTTCCTTCTGTTTTTTGCTAAGACTGGCATGCTATGGTCCATGAGGTCACGAAGAGTCGGACACGACTGAACCACTGAACAACAACAACAACCCTTTTCCCAATGGGCTTAGATCCCCTAATGCTGGAGTATGCAGCTCTCAGTGTACCTGAAAGTGAACTCTGGCCAGATTATCATCACTTGGGCTCCCTCCACCCTGACAGTTTAGTCTCCTTGGATTACAAGCAGGCCAGTACACTCCTCAAACAGCCTATAGAACGCCAGACCAACCTAGGCAAAGCAAGCTCCATGTCTCCACATCTTTGAAAGTACACAGTAACACTATCTTAGGCAGCTTGAAGCCCTGACCCCAGAAAGATTTCACTTTAATTCACTGCAACACCTTTCCCTTAAAAGGAAGGTTAGGAGGATCCCCTTCCCAGAATGTCTGTGCCGCTGTGATCCTGGACCACTGAATATGTCCTCTCTTTCTGCTCATTTTACATTTTACATTTTACAGAGATACCTGTAGGACCCTTAGGCTTCCACTACTCACCAGGTTGTTTGGTTGCCCAGCACAGTTCATTTTTAAATTTCCTTTTTACTCTCTAAATGCAGCCCTCAACAAGGTATAATCTTGTCAAGTTCTGCACAGCAGAGTGCAAAAATTGCCGTTCCGACTGACTCCCTGCCAGAGCCAAACAGGCTCAACGCAATTCATGGTTAACTATTATTTTGTTGTTAATCTCCAGTTGTTCAGTTTTACAGCTTTTCTTGTGGGAGCTTATTCTTTGAGCTTTTTAGTTAGCACAGTCTATTATCTCACATTATATTAATACTTGCATTTTAATTAATTTCTAAATTTTAATTAACCTGTAAAAAAGGTAAAGGTACCTTTGTGCAGTCGTGTCCGACTCTAGGGGCCGGTGCTCATCTCCGTTTGTTAGCCAAAGAGCCAGCGTTGTCCGAAGACGCTTCCACGGTCATGTGGCCGCATGACACGCGCGGAACGCTGTTACCTACCCACCGAAGTGGTACCTATTCATCTACTTGCATTTGCATGCTATTATTAACTATTATTAACATGCTATATATTAACCTGTAGCTTTTCACATTTTTCATATAAATCATATAAATTTAAATCATATACATTTAAATAATAAATAAATAAATATTTTAAATTTTACTTCTCTGTTTTTTAACTCTGTAGTCACTGTCCCTACATCTTTTGCACATAGATTATTTGTGTTATAGTGTCTCATTCCATAGTCTCTCTGTTTTACTTTATAGTGATCAAAAATCCAAATATTGTCTAATTTTTTTATTGCAGATGGACTCATTAGCTGGGATGGAAGTTTCTGTTTTTAGCTTTGAACTCTCCCTTCCAGAGGTCCACGCTCACAATTAGGACTGAAAATATAGATGGGGACCCTAATAATGTATTTTCTTTTGAGTGGAGTGAGAATGAAAGATTTTTGATCCTCCAGGAGCTGTCTCAAGGGATGGCACACTGTTTGAGCCCCATTTCGGAACTCTCCTAGTAGTTACCACTGATTGGCCCCTGGTATTCCCTGGCTTTCTTAGTGTGTCAAGTTTGGTAGAAGTGAAGACAAGACAGACTTGAGAGGTTGGGAAGTGCAAACAGCCATCTGTGCCGTTTGATAAAAGAAAGGCAGAGGTACATTAAAGCTTAGCAAGATTGAACAAATTTAAGAGGATGTGATTAAAAAGCCCAAATCAACGGGGCTATAAACTCAAGGAACACCAGTGGTAGAACGGGAGTAGGCAAGGGGCTGTGCCATTTACTTCCATAAACCTAAGAGGGCCAATTCATTTTAAATAGCCCTGTTAATTAACTTAATCAAACTTGATGAGTGACTTAAATGATTGAGCTTGTTTAGGGTTGCAAAAAGCCAGATGGTCACTAGACCAAAGCAAATAGACACAGAAAACTCTAGTTCTTTGCTGCCACCTTGTGGTTTTTAGGAATGTTGCAGTCCAGATGTGATAGGCCTAAACTTGTGTTATGCTTGCACCCACTTTAGAGAAAATATGTAATTGGCTACGTAATCAAATCAAGTTTGTCTGTCATGAGCTGTTTGGCATGAAAGTGGAGTGATTGCCTCATTTTTCTACCTCAGAATAACCTGTGGTGAGGGAATACATTTGATATGAAAGTGTTTGTGGGTGTGGTGATGCTCTAAATCCTGTTGCAAATAAAGATTTATTGTATAGATTCACTGTAGCATTTTTAAAGTCTCATAATTTTCTTTTTTTTATAATAAATTTAATTAGGTTTGAAGAAAAGAATAAAAACTACAAAAAACCAAAAAACTACAAAGAAAGAAAAAAAACTAAAAAAGTGCGAAAACACAAAATATTTTTTTTTCAGATTTACAAAAAGATGTGGCTTCCGGCTCTTAACAGCAAGGATATAATTTTTTTTTCTACAATCAATCTCTTACTCTATATTAAACCAAAACACCACATTATTTCTATAAGTCATTTCACTTTAACACATAATAAAAATCACTAAGTACAGTTACTCCTCCCCCTTATGTTAAAATAAAGAAAAAAAAGTTCATATAAACCTCCTAAACAATTTTCTCCCCTCCAAAAGATAAAACATACATAATTATTCCCTTCCTACCACTGTTCTATGCATTTATGTCTACTATAATAAGAATCAAATTAAAAAGCACATAAGTTGTCTGCTATAATACTTAATAATACAAAAATTTTAATAATCCCAATCTTAATAAACCCAAAAAACAAAAACAATTCAAAACAGTAATTCCATATCTTTAAAAGGGAATAACATCAATCAAATCCTTAAAGCAAACCAGATAAACATTCTTTAACCCTAATACAACAGTTTTAACAATTTTAATCTTAATAAACCAAAAAACAAAGCCAATTCAAAACAGTAAATCTTTAAAGGCATATAGCATCAATCAAATCCTTAAAGCAAACCAGATGAACATTCTTCAACCCTTTTCTTGTTGTTTATTTGTTCAGTCGCTTCCGACTCTTTGTGACTTCATGGACCAGCCCACGCCAGAGCTTCCTATCGGCCATCGCCACCCCCAGCAACCCCAAGGTCGAGTCCGTCACCTCCAGAATATCATCCATGCATCTTGCCCTTGGTCGGCCCCTCTTCCTTTTGCCTTCCACTTTCCCTAGCATCAGCATCTTCTCCAGGGTATCCTGTCTTCTCATTATGTGGCCAAAGTACTTCACTTTTGCTTTTAATATCATTCCCTCAAGTGAGCAGTCTGGCTTTATTTCCTGGAGTATGGACTGGTTTGATCTTCTTGCAGTCAAGGCACACTCAGAATTTTCCTCCAACACCACAGTTCAAAAGCATCTATCTTCCTTCGCTCAGCCTTCCTTATGGTCCAGCTCTCGCAGCCATAGGTTACTATGGGGAATACCATTGCTTTAACTATGCGGACCTTTGTTGTCAGTGTGATGTCTCTGCTTTTAACTATTTATCAAGATTTGTCATTGCTCTCCTCCCAAGATCTTCAGGTCTTCAACCCTTATCCCACTTCAAAATAAACCAAAGCAGTTACATATCCCCACAATATGCACAAAGCTTTCCTCTTGAAAGAATCAGACAGCCCAACTGCCCCCCTCAAGGATTCCATACTTATGGCTTGCAGATCACTCTCTCCCTTAGATTTCTCCAACTCCATTATCCAATCTTCATCCAGCATCTCGATAAAAATCCCAATCTCAGTCTTAAAAAAAACCTTTCTATTGCTCTTAAATTCCTCAATTTCATCCACCACATCCCCAACCTGATGACACATTTTAGCTCTCATATTTTCCTGGATATCTTGCATAAAAGTTTAATAGAAGTCAGAAGAAATCTGTTTAAAATCCTGGTGAAAATCAGAAAGAATCTGTTTGAAATCCTCCATGTCTGACACAGTAGATTATGGCACCCCCTAGGAGCTTAACCAGTGAAAGTTGAAGGTATGGAAGAGTTCCGGAGTGTGTTTACATAAAGTGAGAGTGGGATAGCAGGCAGCTCTCAAGGGAAAGTGAACAGAAAGCTGAAGGTTCAAATCAGCTGATTTAATGTTTAGGAAAATGCTAGTATCTTCAAATTTAATACAAAAATAATAACAGGAAGACAATTGTTTAGTCTCAATCTTTGGCATTTCCTTTGGAAGGAAAACGAAATCCAAAACTTAAAAGAATTAAAAAAAAAAGTAATCCCAAAACTAACGTTAAGCACCAAGAGAACCAGCTTCTCCTCGCTGTAGAAAGCCTCTCTTGGGGTACATATACTTAAGAAAAAAATACAAATTGGTGATTTAGAAATGGGGTGGCTGGTCTTAGTGTCCCTTTAAGGCTACAGCGTGGCTTGGAAAGTGATGAAGTCCCCGCCTCCCAGATGGCTCTTACCAGTCGAATGCAAAATGCTGTTTGCAATCTTCTGGCTGCAAGCAGCCATCCAGAGGACAGATGGGATGATTCCAGGTATTCTCCTTGATCCGGAGAACGTTTCTGGGCTTCAGGAAAACCTGCCTGAGCCCGAAAAAAGTTACCGCGTTGTCAGCTCCATCCGCTGAACCAGCTGGCACAGCCGTTCAGTCCGCCATTCCCACCGGAAGCCCCTAAAGTCTCATAATTTTCATATTGTTTGGCTTTCTTGAAAATATTATATTCGATTTTATAATGGTATTCACAACACCAACACTCAGCAAGAATTCCAACATTGGCAAGTCTTTGGGAGAATACGTTCCTGCAAAGCCAGTTCTAGAACACAGGGCTCAGGAACTCTCCACTACAATCAGACTGGAACTGACCTACTAGATAACCATATTTTCTTCCTACTATTGCTACATACACTTCAAAGTGAGCACAGACCTTCGCTTTAGACTTCAACAAGTAGCAACAACACAAGCAGGTATGATCATCAACCAGAAGGAACATGAAACTCGCACCCCACCATTACTTGGGACATGGGGGCTAACTAGATCTCTATGAACCAACTGAAACGGTCTAGTTAACACTCTGTCACTTTGCCTAGCAACAGATACAGTCCTGATATTAGATTGTTTACACACAGTTTACACACAACATAATCAAGGAACTTTCGCACATTTCCTGGGTTCTAACTCAGAATGCATTTGGCTATCTGAGACAAACTCTCCCATCCCGGGATACCCCAGTACTTTGTGAAAACTTTATGGATGCATTTATGATGTGGGGAAACATTGAACACACAATGTCCTGTCCACACAATCTCCTTCTTAGGAAGCATCTCACACACTTGATTTTACAGTTTTTTCTCTAACACACTCAGCCTCTAACACATCAGTTTCATATCTTTCAATGAAACATCCAGCACCTTTAAACACAACAAGTACACTCAGACCTGACCAGGGCTGGAACACTGAGGAGAGAAAAAACAAGTGTACACATACACATTTCACATTTCACACACTTATCACAGAAATATCAGCTAAAATAAATTGCTGAACTCAAGGCTGCAGTTCGAATTCAACAAACTAATTCTCTGGAGAAATGTTTACAGACAGCAATCGGCAGAGTAGACAACTTGGATTCGTTGTTTAGCTGACTTCTGGCGTCTGGCTTCCCCTCCATTTGTAAATCAGGCCTCTTGTGCACTGACAGCATCCGCTGGACGATACGGCAGGGAACAGCCTTCCAGTGATTTCTGAGACACGGCAAACGTAGATTCCATTCCAGGTTTCACTTCAGCTGGAACACTCTGTTTGGAAATCTCAGGAACAACAATAACAGATGGCTTCTGGAGGTGGCTTGTAAAATAATCCACAGGAAGGTCGCAGGGAGATAGCATCTTTGCTTTCTCGACCAGTAGATCAAACCTGCTGTCCAAGCTTGACAAAATCACGCATGCTTTTTCATACTCCCAGAAAAACATGCCGCCTTGTTCAAATGCAGCAAACAAAGTCTTGAGCTCACCAAGGTGGGTCATCACAGTCTCACCCGAGTTGCAGTTTCAAACTATAAAGCTGTCTTAATAGACCACCAAGGGCAACAGAGTTCTCCTTTCTATAGCTTCCCAGCATTCATTACACAGTCCTTGGGTGGCTGATATAATTCCATTCAGAGGAGTTGAGTCCCAAAAGCAAAAAAGCTGTAAGCACGGTCCAAACACGCTTGTACTTCTGCAGAGGGATCCTCTGGAGGTGGACTTGCCACATACTGCCACAAATCTTCTTGCAAAAAGAATGATTCCATCTCCACACACCAGGTCAGATAGTTTGTGCCATCTAAAGGCTCAAATGGTAGACTGACCAGACCCTGTTCAGCCATTGCTGACCACTCAAAGAAAACATGTTTACTCTGAAATCAGACTCTAAAAACTCTAAAACTTACTCTAAAAACAAACTCCCTTTTTACAGCCAGGTAACAACGCAGCAAAGAAAACGCAAACCTCTCTGGGCCCATAACCTGATGGGGTGTGCGCTGGCTGATAGGGAAAAATCGAGGCTTGAGAATAAACAAGACAAAGTGCAGCTTTTAGGGCTAAAAGTGTTTACTTGTAGCATGAGGCAATAATGTATATACCAGAGCTTTCCAAACTGAAACAAAAGTGACACAAAAGTGTGTCGCCACACACAGCGTGGTGTGTTGCCACACCACCCGGAAGCGGCGGTGCGTGTGTGCACGGCGGCAGCCGCTGCCGCCGCCGTGCACACGCACGCCACCGCACGCCCCCCCGTGCCGCCGCACGCCCCCCGCTCCGCCGCCGTGCACGTGCGCCCCCCGCTCCGCCGCTGTGTGCGCGCCATCGCGCTGCCGCCGCCGGCGCCACCAGTGTGTCGCAAGCGGCGGAACTTTGGAAAGCCCTGGTATATACAATCACATTATCGCAAATAGGAAAATAAAATATACATGGTACAGCATTGCAAAAGGAAAAACAAACTTACAAGCAGAGTTTCGTGTGTTGTTTCCTGGGCCAGAGCTCATGCCACGGCTGAAACGTATAGTCAGGCATAGCTACCCTCAGAAGTAGAACACACACACAAACATGGCTAAAAGACCAGGGACAGAAGTCAAGAAGCATAGAACACCATTTTGCATGGTTTGATATTCAGTTCTTCCAGCTTTCTGATTGGCTGGAAGTTAGGTGTGACACACACTAGGCCTAAAGCAGTAGGCCATAGCACATTAGCGTGACCTGCTATTGGGTGGCAGTGCTGCATCTAAGCAAGCATGTGATCTCCCCCCTCCCTTGCTCTAAACAGAGCAAGGCTTCCCACAGAAGGAATCAGGAGACATTGTTCCCATGCGAAGTAGCCATAACAATACACACGTGACAGTTGTTATCTTGCACCTGCACTTCACGTCACCATGAGAAACTTTTGCTTTGTAGAGATACCGATTTGCCAATCTCATACGAGAAATCTGACAGTATGAATGACTTTTTGTAATGTATAATATAATGCACCATCATCAATATTCTTTTCTCTCCCAAAGGACATTGAAAAAGAAAACAAAAAGAATATTGATGATGGTGCATTATATTATAATTATCATATCATATCATATCATATCATATCATATCATATCATATCATATCATATCATATCATATCTCCATGTGGTGATGGCTCAATAGAAACCCTAAGCCATGTTATTATACTGTTTCTTATATAAGGACTCTAGACAGATCCTTATATATCTGATATTGAAGAAATTTCCAGGCAGGGAGTGTTATTTCTATTTAATGCTACTTCTTTTGGACAAGGACCCGAAAATATCCTCCTAAGTTGCCCAGTTTTGTGCTACCATCTGCACAATACGCCACACCATTACTTAGGTTTAGAATTTCTCAACATAGTATTTTATTTCAATTTATTTTAGTATTTTTATTCTTAATTAATTTTAGATCATATCATACTAATTGTTTTTCCGTTATATATATATATAAATGTAAGATTATTGCTATTATATATTTTGATTGTATCTGGCCTTAGGGCTGTAATAAACGTGATTGATTGATTGATATAATATAATATAATTATTTCAGGATACTGATTTCAGTGGATGTGGGGAAAGTGTGCATCTTTGGAACATGAGTCATTCACAGATTGTTTTCTATTTTCCTTTGCACTTTTCTAAAACATGCTTTTAAAAGAAAATATCACAATATATACAAATGTCCAATTTCAGCTTCTGGAATAAAATGTAATAAATTGAATAATAATGTGAAATGGACCAACTATGTCAGTATGTTCAGATTTGCACAATTTATTTCAATAACAATATGTGAATTTTATGAAGAAAACAACCTTTCCTGATTCTTGTTCATGTCATTCTACAAAATGAGTTGTTCTCCCTATTCATAAGTTTTGTTATAATGGAAATCTGAAACTTTGGTTATACAGACTCATCCAGGAAAAACAAGATGCCGTTTGAGGAGGGATATTTTCTGCCTTTGTTCCAGGCCTTCTGCTAGACATACTGTATACTACCTAGGGCGATAGGCAAAATGTTTCACCCTTATAATCTTTCAACTTCAGAACAGCCATTTTTAATATTCTGAGTGTGAAGAAAACCTGGGCATTTTTGAGAGTTTTATTCCAAGCATGAAACAAAATGCACTACTTTGTTCCAAGTGTAAAATAAAACCTTGACTGGCTGTTGTGGGTCTTCCGGGCTGTGTGGCCGTGTTCTGGAAGTTGTGGTTCCTAACGTTTCGCCAGCATCTGTGGCCAGCATCTTCAGAGGGCAGGAGCACAGATAGAAGCAAAATCTGCTGGCCACAGATGCTGGCCACAGATGCTGGCGAAACGTTAGGAACCACAACTTCCAGAACACGGCCACACAGCCCGGAAGACCCACAACAGCCATTGAACTCCGGCCGTGAAAGCCTTCGACAATACATTAAAACCTTGACTGTTTCAGGAGTATTTGTTGAGTATTTGTATTTGCTCAGTTTGTTTCAAGTGCTGCAATTGGGCTGTTGTTTTAAAGCTTGTGATTGGGCTGCATTTTCCCCCAACATTTTTCCATCCTAGCCAGCGTAGAAGTTGAGACTAGTCATACATTATTTGATTTGGATTATATGAGGTGATGTGGAAATGGAGTGTTAAGAGGGAAGAAACACTTAGTACTGTATGTAGCTGAATAGAAGAACAAAACTGCTTGCAGCTGCCTGCCAGTATGCTTGGTAAGTTAAAGCTTTAAAAAAATGCTGTAGGAAAGTTCATACAAATATATGGATACATTTCATGAGTGTTGTGCTTTATTTTTCAAGCAGGTAATAAAAAGTTAGGGGTGTGTATGTACCATTTTGCTTCACTTACAAGTGTTGTTAATGCTTCTGATTTTTTTTATAAATGTGAAGATTAATAGTCCAACATTAGTTTTCTTTGTTCATTGAATCTTGAAGTTCTTATGAACTGTGTACCTGCATTCCTGTCGTGTTGCAATGTTAGTTATTAATGAAAAATAAGAAACACCAACGGCTTTTTTTTTTTTTGCAAGCAAAATCAGGCATCAGAAATAGTTTTTGGTGGGCTTGTATCTGACAGGGAAAAAAGCAGCACCTATAAGAATTGGCCAAGGAGATGATTTAAAAAAAACAAACACCAAAATGCTAAGAAAAACATATAAGGGAACTGTACTAATTGAAAGGAATGTTTTTTTTCAATTAGTACAGTTCCCTTATGAATTTTTCTTAGAATTTTGGTGTTTGTTTGTTCTCTTGCAATCTTCTTTGATATTATTATTTACATCAAAGGCAATCATCTTTGATATTATTATTTACAGGTTCTAGAAAACGTTGCTTGCTTAAATGATCTGGATGCTTTGATGCATTTCTGGATATCTAGGGACTGAGGTTTGTTTCCCGTGTGGGTTCATTATATATGAAATAAGTAAGATAAGCTTTTGCTATTTTGAGATCAGCTTGGGCCATAATGAGATACTGTATATTCTGCTGAGAGAGCTTAAACTTGAGGTAAATTGATATCTAATAAATCCATGAGAAGCAGCAACTCCTTCTCCCCCCCCCCCAAAAAAAAGGTTGGGTTTTATTTTGTATGGCTTATGTTCAGGGCTGGCTCTAGGCTAAGGCCGAGTAGGCACTGGCCTAGGGGTGCCAAATTTTAGGAGGCACCAAAATTGAAAAGACTTCCAAAAAACACAATAAAAAAGCGAAAAGCAGGAACCGCACACTCCATGAGCCAGAGTACCTGCTTGAGGATTAAATATAGGGTGAAAATGTCAGAGAAAAAAAAATTGGGGCTAAAAATCGTAAGTTCAAAAACTCGAAGAAAACAAGAAACAAGAGGGCACCTTTTTGAAATTCCTAACAAAATCAGAAGATGAGCCAAACCATAGGGGGTGCCAGGATATGACTTTGCCAAAATGCCGGCCTTGCTTGTGTTAGTGGGCAGATTTCCTGAAAAAGAAAATTGGGCTACTGTCATCTTCAGGTTAAATTACTGCAACACACTAGATTATTTGTCATAAACTATAAGTGAGCACTAGAGGAGGCCACCTCTTTCCCTTCTCCATCTGCTTTCTCCTTTATTTCCTTATTCTCCCCAACTCTTACATTTTTATAATTGTAAACATTTCATAAAACATCATGAATTCTGTTTTTTTTTTCTGAATTTTTGGAAGAGTCATTGTTCCAGTAACATGTGGGATCCAGTAAATTGAGTGTTTCTTTCGTCCAACTGGAAAAAAACTATCTACATTGCTATCAGTCACAATATCTGAATATATGGAAGAAAACATGAGATTCTCTGTGAGAATACGTGAGCAAGTCTTGCAGGACAGGAAGTTTCTAGTTTTTAGTTGCATTCAGAATCCTTAGTGCAGAGCTTTCCAAACTTTTCATGTTGGTGACACACTTTTTAGACATGCATCATTTCGTGACACACTCTTACAGCAGGGCATCATTTCGCGACACACTTTTACAGCAGGGCACAAGGCAGGCACTAGGACCTGCGCGGAATCACAGCAGGTTTGGAGGCAGCCAGGCACAAGGCAGGCACTAGGACCTGCGTGGAATCCTGGCAGGAGTCGGAGGCAGCAGCAGCTGCGACACACCCAGACACTGCAGCCGACACACTAACGTGTCCCGACACACAGTTTGGAAAGCTCTGCCTTAGTGCTATAGTTCCAACTGCAAATCCATTCTTCTCTGCAGAGAGGAAGCTGAAGACAAGATTGTTCCTTGAACTGGACATATGATGATGGGTAAGACGCATCCCATTTGGACTAAAAATAAATATTCATGCTATTTAGGTTTACACTTCTTACTATAATCAGCTTAGATGGTGCCATTTAGGTGCCATTTTCATGTCCTTTTTTGCATCATAGTGATCTAGCATGGATAAATGACAGAGGTATCAAGTGGGATGCCACAAGGTTCAGTCTTGGTCATATACTCTTTAATATTTTGATTAATGACTTTAGAGAGAGTGCTTATCAGATTTCAAGATGACACACAATTGGGTGCTAATACCCTAGAAGCCAGAACCTTGCACCTTTTCCCAATCAGATGAGGAAGAGAAACTTATCAGAACATTTTTAATTTATAACAGGAACCAGGTGCACCTCATATGTAGAATTTATATGGAGGTGGAAAAGACCCAGATGATGATGCTTTTTGTGTATAATCCAAGTTCTTTTTCTCTCTTTTTCTTAATGTAAAAAACTGTTAAGACTTTTCTCCCACACTCTTAAAATTAGATTTCTCCCTAAATGCTCCCTGATTTATCCTTTCTCCTCCTCCTCCTCCTCCTCCTAGAATGCACTCCAGTATGGTATCGGCTTTTATTAACTTTTACTGTATGTTATCCTGCTCTATATTATTTTCACGATTTATTTTTGAATTTCTTCTTACATTTGATGTAGTCAAAAGGCCAAGAAGCATTATTCCCTCCCCATATGCTGGTTTCTTCTCAGATAGTATTTCTACCCTCTGAAATGTGAATAGAAATCCAACTTTGACTTGAGAATAATTTCAATTATTTAAAAATTCTCTGCTTTACAGTTATTCTTTTATGTAAACAGTCTATCTCTCTCTGTGTGTGTATCTTATCTCCAATGTGAGAGGAACCAGCAGGAAAAATGTCTCAAGAGTCCTAGTCTTCCAGTGCCAAGCTTTTGGGCTAATATTTTATCTGAAATCTGGCTATGAGAAAGAAATTAGCTTCACCTGACTTTATCTTCTCTCCCCTCCCTAGCACTTGTTGATGCTATACGGCAGAGAAAACAAACACAGCCACGGATCTTGAGCTATTTCAACCCAGGTGCTTTGATGAAGACCCCCATCACAGAGGACTTGGAAGTGGCTTGTTCCACAATGCATGAACAGGATGAGGTTCTGACTGGGTTAGAGGCATCTCTTACTAAGAGGCTTCCAGGAGGCTTTAAGGAGAGTATCATAGCACAAACCCAGACTCTACGAAATGTTGAGAAGGTAAGCAGGGTCCTAGAATTCTACTTTTTTCCCCTTACATCATTGGGAAATTCTAAATTCTTTGCAGGGGGACTAAAATGAAAAAAATAAGACCCCCCCCCCAGCATATATGGCATTTCAGATGATGCAGTTCTCCAAATTTGGAAACAGATTACCCATATAGCTGCAGTTTTACTGCAGTTTGAAATATACCATGGCTGAGCCAGAAATAAATTGGCTCACTCTTGAATTCAGCTGATATTATGGAATTACAGAGACCTGGAGGTGGTTTCAAAGTGATTCAAAATTCTTCTGCAGAAGTAGTGTTAGTTTGCCTCAGTTTCTGTCTAAGATCAGTTTCAGTATAAACCTTTTCGTCGGAGAGGAAAAATAAACCTTAAAAATCACATTCTGAAAAAATGCAGGACAAAAATAAACACGACGCATGGAGTTTTCAGGAAAGTTCTGTGTGTAGAAGTTCTAATTTCTAGCCAAGTTATGACAGATTGGCCTTTTTCGAGAGGGAAAGTATATTTTTATTTTCATTTAACTTATATTTAAGTTATTTATTATTTAACTTATTATTTAACTTATTTATTTAACTTATATAGGCAGCCCTGCAGTTTTCTTAATCTCTTCTAGGTTTTAAATTTTTTCTAGGTTTTATATGGGTGGGGGGAGCATCCTTGTTCCCATTGCAATGTTATATAAATAAAAAATTCAAAATTACAATCCAGGAAATAGGTCAGCTTAGGTGAGCCAATCCAAACTGGAAAAGACATCGCCTCTGTTTCCATGAGTACTCAACCATTCCACTCTCTAAAAAAAACCTGGCCCCAAACCATTTCCCCATCTACTCTACTGAATTGGCGTCATGGGTCTTTAGTGACCCTGGTATCTTGGTAAAGGGTTGTGCACTCATTGATAACGTTTATGGCACTCAGATAACAGCAAGTTAGGGTGAAAGTTGGGTGAGAAAGATGATGTTTTTACTCAATGCTGGATGCGTTAGCTCCTTGGAAATGTAATTTGTATTCACATCGTATCAAGGGAGGGTTTTTTACTCCAGCTCATATTAATGTCAGAGCCAGAAAACAGCTCAATGACCATAACTCCACTTTTACTCGAGATAAGAATTATATCTCCCTCAAAATAGTGCCTCCATTCTTTTTTCTATTTATATTTTGAATTAGTAGGATTGTCTATTGATTTAATTTTGAAAAAATGCTGTCTCCTTCCTAGCAGTGCAAGCAGACAATTCAGAAGGGAGAGTGGTTGATCAGACTAGAGCCTCAAAGTCCCATAACGTCCTGGGTTTTGCTTCTGTTATTTGTTGGACCACTGAACTATTGGCAGGATTGCCAACCCAGATCACAGGCTTATTAGAAGATTCGCTTGAGTCTTTCCTGCTTTTTTTAATGCTTGCTTGTCCACAGAAATGGAACTTGAGGGTTTCTTCCTATTCGACTTGTCCCCTGTCATGATGCTGTGCTTTGATTGTCTTCCCCACCTGCCACCTGCTGCAGTCACTATCTGCCTGTGGTTCTGAAGAGAAAGATTAGTTGCCAAATTTGCTATTTCCCTCAGAGCTATTAATCTCTTGCAGTTGGTGTGGGATAGTTGTGAAGTATCATCAGAGTTACAGAGCAATCCTCAGCTCAGATTACACCACTTGTGTATGTGTCTGTTTGTCCATGAGAGCCTCTGCCAGGAATTTCTTAAATACCTCCCTGAGATAAAAAAAGCAAGTGATTCTTGTGCTCCTTGTGCACGGAGCAGTGCTTTTAGCTCCACAGTGCAGCTGACATCCAAACTTTGAGTCCACTTCTGAGATACCACAAGCCCCCCTTATGCCAGTATAGCCACTTCCTTGGCCTTCCCTTCCTTCCTTTGCTTCACAATGTTACTGGAGTGAAAGGGGTGTGAGAAGTTTTCCACCCCATGGATTCCCAAACATGTCTAATGGATATCGTACACTGTCTCAGCACCTCAACGACTTGAAGAAGGAGAACTTCAGCCTTAAGTTGCGCATCTACTTCTTGGAGGAGCGCATACAGCAGAAGTATGAAGACAATAGAGAGGACATCTACAGACAGGTGAGCTGGTAGTGGGGACTGGAGGGGGAGATGATGCCACAGCTGAGCTTGTCTGAATCTTCAGGCAGAGTTTATTTTTATTTTTATAGTCTGCTTTGTTGAAAAAAAGTCACTGTAGGAAGCTAATAATATTTCAACATGTTGGGCTACTGCTTAGACAATTTGTTTTGTCACTGAATGTTTTTTTTTTAACCCATTCAATCCTGTCTGATTCTCGGAGACTGCCTGGACAATTCCCTGCAGTTTTCTTGGCAAGGTTTTTCAGAAGCGGTTTGCCATTGCCTCCTTCCTAAGGCTGAGAGAGAGAGTGACTGGCCCAAGGTCCCCCAGCTGGCTTTGTGCCTCAGGCAGGACTAGAACTCACAGCCTCCCAGTTTCTAGCCTGGTGCCTTAACCACTACACCAGACTGGCTCTCCACTGAAAGTTAGGCTCCTGGTAAAGTTGGCTTTCAGTCAGGACTAACAGCTATTTCACTAAAGAAGCAGAGAGAATTCTGATCCAATTATCTCTGCTTTTAGCAGCTTTTATGAATTATGGGGTGCATAATTCCTTAAGAAGAGTTATTGATGTAGAGTCTCCAAAAACCCTGTAAGAATAGGTGGGATATATCAAATGTGTGAGTGAATGTATGTGTATATGTTCAGGAAACTGAAGGCAAAGTAAGGTGAGAAAGTTGCAGTGCCTGGATCTTATGTACACTGTCTTCGGTTGTAAAAAATAAAGGTGGGACATAATTTTAATAAATAAATGTAGTAGCATCTGGCTAAAGATACAAATCCTCTCATTATTAAATATGCATACCACCCCTTTCACCTTGTGAACAAGTTACAGCATGAAGGTCATCAGTATAATCTGGTCTACCTGGTAATTAAATCAAACAACATTAATAATTTATGTTAAACGTTGAACTTGGAAAATGATGTTGTTCATTTGATAGTGTGACAACACTAAAATATAAAATTCAATACCATATTTGGGCAAATAAAACTCACTTTCTGAAGATGACTTCTTAATTAGAGGTTTGCTGGTGGAAAGTAGGCTTTAATGTACAGCTAATGAATACTTCAGAACTTACCTGGGTAGCCACTGAAAGAAACTGTCAGAAAGTTCAGATGTATTACTTGACAGACTTGGGCTAACCAATATTTCTGTACTCAGGACATTAACAGAAATTCATAGCATTTTTGCACTGACACTCTTTCTCAACAAATTAACTATAAAAGGCTGTATCTAAAACCTTCTACTGTTTAAAATGCTGGGGATATCACCTCAGTATTTCAAATGCTGAAACAATAGTTTTCAAGCTGTGTTGTGAGGAATCCTGATGTTCCTTAGATGCTTATCTGGGAGTTTAATGGTGGAAAAGTTTTCTTGAAAGACAGCTTGCCTGTCACTGTTGATTTTCTTGGCAATGTGCAGCTGTTACAAGAGACATCAGATTTGTTTGGGGGCATATTCTCCATTCATTCAGTGGCAGAATGAAGGACAAGCAGACTTCAAGCTTGTGTGGTCTATTTTGATTGTTTACTAGAATGTTGACTCTGCCAACTAGAGCTACAGTAAATACATAATAAAGGCTCAGAAAGGGTCTCCATGGCATGCAGTGAACCTCACACTGACATATATACAAACCTAAGGGACTAACAGTCATGTTTTATATTTAATACAGTTTCCTGACTGTGTTTGCACGATACAGATACCCATTGTTAACGAACCATGATATAACAGTAAACCACAAACCCACCACACTGGTGGGTTCTCACCGAACACTAAGCTAAAACATGGTTGGCCCATTTGGGATTCAATGTGCCATGTGAACACAAGCATTAAAACTACAAAGCTGAAAAAAGTCAAAAATATCCAATTAATACTCCTATTTTACAGATGAGGAACACTGAGACTGGGAGATAATGCATTGCCTCAAGATCAGACAGTTAACTTGCTCTTAAAATATCAGGAGTCAAAAGCTGTCGGAGATCTACTACAAATTACAAAGAAATCTACCAGTAGAGTGATGTGATAATGTTTTTTTTTTGCATACTCAACTTAGGGATGCTGCTACTGCAAAATCCTTTACAGTGTGCTACAGTTCCATAACAAAACAATCAATTTAGGGTTTTTTTTCCTTTACAATAGAAAATATAAAAGCATTGTTAAAGCATGTATGCTAGGAGTGTCACCAGATACAAAATTTACTATCAATCCACATAAATCTACCTCCTTCACTCAGAAGTGCACTTAAAATCTTCACTTGGTACCAGTAAAGGGTATTTATCCAAGCTTAAATGACATGCTGGGTAGGTTTTTAAGAGAAAATGGGGAAGAAAGGACTAAAGTTCTTTCCTTAGGCATTTTGATCCCTCCTTACTATCGCCTGTTGCTAGCATGGACGTTAGGTTTTGGGCACTTCCACACAGCATCATTTCCACTTCCTCCAGAGAGATTTGAAGCCAGCTGTATTATCTTCTTCATCCCTTTCGGACCTTAGAAGGTTGTTCCCTCAGATGCCTAATAAGAGAGTGCAAAATCAACATTCAGTCAGTGCTCTGTCCTGTGAGCTACAGCAGTTCCTGAAACGATAAAAGTCCCTCTTCCAGAGAGAAAAGGGGAAGTTCTCCCACATACAAAACAGTGTTCCTAGTACATGGAAATTTTCCAGACATTTTTGCTGATGATCCTATCAGTGACCAATCTGATTATGGAGTGCAGAAACAAAACAAGCTGTTAACAGGAACAGGATTCTCTGTTGTTCTGAGGATTTCCAGGCAGTAAAGGAGGCCAGAATGCATGTGGTAAAAGATTTGCTTTGAAATTAATTGCTTTGAAATGGGTGGCTTCCACTGCATCCTCAATTCACCATGCAACAGAACTTTAAAGAGTGATCAAGAATTTATTGTCATTTGCTCCTTTTTTGAGCATGGTGATTCAGAAAGTAGAATTTGTGCACCTGCAGGCATTCTTGGAGGAGGAGATTATTTCCAGCCTGACTTGGGACAGAAGTAGCAATGGTTCTCTTTCTCCTATGGGAGAAAGGCACAAGGAATGTTACTTTTGTTGCCGCTTTATCTCTCGGCAGCTTTTGATGTTGTTGGTGAATGTGACCCTGTGGCAAACACAGTTGTGTACCCCTTTTATAGAGGAAAAAGCTTTGGAGCATCAACTAGGGCAGTACCTGTCTCACTGTATTTTTTTGAATTTTTGAAAAGTATCAACAGCTATAGAGATAGACCATCCAGCAAGACTAACCTCCTCAACCTGGTGTCTTCACAATGTATTTAACTTTTGTAATCCCTGGTCACCTTGATATTGACTAATGCTAGTTGGAGAACAGCACATGTTGTAGTTGAACACACCAAAAAGGCATCAAGTTAAGAAAAAGTTGTAATGGTCATACTATATATGGATTTCTAAAAATTTTGGACAAAATTCTCCATCAGAAGTTTCTGAGAAAGCATGATTGTCAAGGGTAAGAGATAAATTAGGGCATAATGGGGAGCAATATATGAACAGTTTTTACAGTATGAAAAATAAATACCAATAGGGTCTTTTACTAGTAAAAGAGTTTTACAACAATGTATTTAACTTTTAAAAGAGTTGTACAACTCTTTTACTATCCAAGAATCGGAAAGACTTAAAATCATAGACAGCCACCACCAACCAAAATAGACTCTTCTCGATTCAATGGATCAGTATTAACTAGGTATAACACAGCTTCACATCTTGATAATAAGAACTTGCACCTAAGAGTTTGCAGTCATATTCTGCAAGAGAAAGGTCACCATGGTGTTGACAGTTGCTGTTGACAAAGCAAGAGCAGCTGACATGCTATGGAGCTGCCAGCCAATGGCTTGTTGTCCTCAGATAGAGAAATTATAAATAGCTGGGTTACTCAATCAGGTGCTTATGACTGAGGCATGGGACTCAGCAGTCTTTAGGAAAAGTAGAATGGCAGCATCACATGCTGTATAGTGCCTTTCTCTCGGGAAAAAAAGTGATGCTGCTGCTGCTGCTGCTTTTAGTTTGTTGAATATTTGCCAAGTGCTATATCACAGTATCCAACACACCATGGATAACATAGACTGCTCAAAGACACAGAGAGAAAGAGAAAAAATGGGGTGGGGATGGACTTTCTGATTTTCTTCTTTCTTCCTGATTTCTCAGCAGCTGTTGACAGCATAAACCATGATATCCTTTTGTATAGGCCCTCCAAGTTGGATATTGGATAAACCATTTTTCAGTAACTTCCGAGAGCAGTGCTGCTTGATCCTGCAGCAGTTCTTTTTTGTCAGATAGGCAAATGTGCTTTTTAGCATCTCCATGAAACCACAGTGTTTGGCATCTGTCATCAATGATATGTAGATAACATCAGATTTATCTCTCTCCTTCTTCTTGTTTCTTAAATTTAGGCAAGACTGCAGATGTCCCATATCAGTGCTTGAAAGTGACAGCCAACTGGATTAGATCTAATAAACTGAGGGTACTTTCACACATCTATGATTCCATGCATTGTCCCTTATGGGAAGTCGGTTTATTTTCTTCTGGCTTAGCTGCAGTGGTTTGTAAGCAGAGATGTCTTAGGTTTGTGCACCTGATCTACTTCTTAAAACTTTTCCACTGGTACCAATAAAAGACTTGATCCTACGCTTAAATATCAGGTGATTAATTAAAGGGATTGAAGATGAAGAAAGGGTTTCTAACCCCTCTTCACTTCCTGTAATCTATGGAAAATCACCACCTCTCCATCTGACTGTTAAATTTAGGAAGAAAAGTTCCATTTGTGTTAATAAAGGTTATTTTTCTAAGCTTAATTATGTTTTGGAAATAAATCTTCAGGGGTCACAACTGGGGAGAGAAGGACACATATTTCTATTTCTATGCAGTGGGGAAAATGGAGGTGAGAAGGGATAGGAAGACCCAAATGTGGAAGAGTGAAAAATGTTTGTTTATCTCCTAAAAGATGCAATAATTTGGATAAGAGGTTATTAAAATACTCCAAGTAGTTGCTACTTAATAGTCTTGTGCATTTGTAATTAGTTTTTCTTGGTATTTATATTTCTCTGATCAGCTTCTACTGTGGCTTCTACTGTTCTGCTTGTGTTGTGTCCGGGGCTGGGGGCTGGGGGGAGTTGCAAATCTCCTTGTCAAACTTATGCCCATGTCAGTTCTGAAAACTGTAGAGCAGAAACAAGAGAAATCCATCCTCTCTTTATATTTTCTCTTTCCAGACTCTTCATCCTGCCCAGACTTTGCTCTGTCTTTCTCCTCTCCTTGATCCCCACCCCTAAATCAAAATAGAATCATAGAGTTGGAAGAGGACTTTTAAGACAATAAATCCAACCTCTTGCTGACTCCAGAATCTAAATTAAAGCAACCTGACAGATTGCTGACTATATTCTGTTTGGACACATCCAGGAAAAGGGGGATACCACCATTTCATTAGTAATTGGTTACACTGTTAATTTACACTTATCATTTGGTGTCGTCCCCCCCCCAATGTTTAACTGAAATTTGTTCTTCTAATTTAAACCCATTATTCCATATCTTCCACTCTGGGATGATAGAAAATAGTCTTGGCTTTTTGTGTGACAACCTTTCAGATATTTGAAGAGTGCCATCAGATCCTCCCTCAGTCATCTCGTCTCAAAGCTAAACATACTCAGCTCCTTTAATTGGTTTTCATAGGACTTATTTAGGATCCCCAATCATCCTTTCCCCCCCCCCCCAAGAACCTGATTCTGTTGGTCTGAATCATTTTAAAGTACAGTGCCCAGAACTAGGAGTGGAATTTGACCAAAGCCAAATGAAGTGAGATGATTAATCTCATAGTTTAGAAATTATACTTTTGTTGCGGAAACCTACATCTTTGACCTTCTTGAGCTATGTCACAATTTTAGAGCCACCTCCACATTCATTTAAATGTCATGATTCTAGCCCATATTTAATTAGCTTGCCAATCATAATTAAGTTCTTTGTCAAAGCTTTGCTGAAGTTAGGTTTGTAAAGGTTTTCCCCTGCACAGTCGTGTCCGACTCTAAGGGGCGGTGCTCATCTCCGTTTCTTAGCCGAAGAGCCAGTGCTGTCCGAAGACACTTCTGCGGTCATGGTGGCCATCATAATGCGCGCGGAATGCTGTTACCATCCCACTGAAGTTTATCTACTTGCATTTGCATGCTTTCAAATTGCTAGGTTGGCAAGAGCTGGGGCAAGTGTGGGAGCTCACTCCGTCACGCGGGGCTAGGGTCTCGAACCGCCGACCTTCCGATCGACAAGCCTGATGTCTTAACCACTGAGCCATCGCACCCCTTTTACCTGCTGAAGTTAAGACATTGTAAAATGAGCTCTTGAAGGTCCTGGGCCCCTTGCTCAAATGCTGACTGTTGTGAAGTTGGCTGGCAGGCAGGCTATCTGGCATTAGGTTTGTAATGTTCGGGTCCCTGTAGAAAAAGGAAGAGGAGCACCAAGTGGGTGTGGTGATCTCCAGTAAGGTCTCCCTGACCTCTGAGTCATCCTTCCTTTCAGTTTTTAATGTTAAGGTTTCCAATTCAGGGATCATGACTTCAGTTAAAGAATGTGTCCATATAATTTAAATGCAAAATTAATTGGCTTTGTCATCTGTTAAATCTGAATAATTATACTCTGAATTTCCATCTACAGTTATAAATTAAAATATGCAGATTTGATGCAAATCCCTCATTTATTGACCTGAACCCTGAATGTATCAGGTTGAGCCCACATTTTCCATCTTTTAGCTTGGATATTATAGTAAATAAAATTACTATAATATCAATTAAAAACTACTAAAATTAAAAATCTACTTAAAAATACTATTTCAACAAATTAATATGTGTAAAAAGCAAAAGAAAAGCCAAAACCAAAGTAAGCACAAAGGAAAAAATAGAAAAAGAAGGAACAAACAGAATAAACTTACATTATTATATATCAAGGGGTATAACGGGAACTCAGTTTTTAAACAGCAAATTAAATCTTCCCCGTACAGAATCATATTGATCCTCTCCATTGCATTGACAAAGAACAATTTCATAGGCTAAAAGCAAACATGCATCTTAAATGCAGGATTTTAAGTCCAGAGTAGGAGTTTCCTTCCAAACAATAAAACCATCTTCTTCGCTATGCTTCAAGGTTGATAAATCCAAAGTTCTTCATAGATCAGTCTATTCCAAGTTTTCAGTATATAGTTTCACATTCACATTTTTAAACTTTATTTCTATTCACAAAACATATTAACAGTAGTTTGGATATCGGACCAAAATGAAGGTATCAGACCAAAATGAAGCATTTGTAGAAAAAACCCAAATCATTTGTGTCAAAGTCTTCTCAAATAAAAAGGCTGACCCTCAACCCTTCTTAAACATCCACTGAGGTGTCCAATAAACATGAAAAGGAATCTTTTGATGAATCGTCACATCTAAAGATAATAAGAAACATATTTAAAGACATGAAAACATTGATATGTTAAAACAGGTTATTCCAACTCTTTACTACAAATTATTTGCAAATTGAAAATATAGATGAAGGTATATTTTTCTCTTTAAAAATAAACTATAGCTTTAGAGTCTTCCATAACACTTTCTGATAAAACAAGTAATTTTCAAAAACTGCTAGTACATCATGCCCAGTTTGAGCCAACAAAAGGTTTTAACTGAATATATTTCCACTCAGCATTTTTATGCAGTCTAAATTCTACTAATAGCTTATTCCTAATTCCATCCCTGACAACAAGATGGGTAATATCCAGAGTGGTGCCCATGACCAGTATGCACCCAGATAACTACTTTAGTATATGTCATGCTCCCTGTACTTACTAAGTAGAAATTTAATAAAAGCATCAGCTCCCAACCACAATCTTTATTGCCAAGAATGCCTCTGCCCCAAGAGACATTCTGAGGCTCAGAGGTAAGTTTCACAGATGAAAAGGCAGCCGGCTACAGCATCTGACAGATGACCATCCACCTTCTTTTTTGAAGTCCTCCAGTAAAGTAGAATTCACCACTTTATGCGGCAGTCTGTTCCACTGACAGCTTACAGAAGCAGAAAATTCCTCTTGATAACTAGCCTGTATCTTTTTCCTCGTAGTTTTAACCCACCAGTTCTAGTTTTACCCTCTGGAACACTACAGATTTACTATTATCGGGTGGGAACTTTTACAAGTTTATTTATTTATTTAATTTTATTTGTCATATTTATTTACCGCCATGCACTGGGAAAGGCCTATATTCCTTAACTAAATGTGAAAATCTATTCATACAAAATGAAGCTCACATGCTGATGAGGGCTCACACAGAAAATAGTTTTATTTATACGAAATAGTTTTATCCCTCCAAACTTTGTTTTTCATGGTGACAGCAGTGGTAGTGTGTGTGTGTGTGTTAGTGAAGGTATCTTCCCTACACCACAAAGTTATAAGAATTTTGTAATACTTTCCAATAGGCATAATTTTAAAATTGTAAGATCTGTTTTGCAGCAGTTTTTCCCCATCTTTTCCTGTGATTTGAAAAAGATGGAAGTCTTAATGCAGGAAGACAAATATGATTGAGTAGACTTTACTGACACCTGCTGGAATGAAACTCCTGAGTGCATTGCAAGGATTGAAGGATGTAGTTTATTCAGAAGGAATCCTTTCCTTTTCCTTCCCATCTAGATGGCCATAAATAGGGTGCATTAAATATAAACATAAAGGAATTGCTTATCTTAAACTACCTTGAGAACCTGGAGTGCATAATATAGTCTTACTTCTTTTCAATCCATACTAAATACATGGAGGAAATGGGAAACATTTTGCCTCACAAATGTAAGAGGCTTGTTTTTTCTTCTTCAGTCCCTGCTGAAAAAATCAGAAATGGGGAAGGAGGTAATCAGCTTCTTTTTTGCATAGCTGAATATCAGGGAATTGTTTTAAAACTCGTGCAGGCCTTTTTGAATTACAAGTCTTGAAAAACTGTTTCAGAAACAAACTGTTGTGAGAAGGAAAATAATTACTAAAAAATAAGGAAGGAAACGTGTTACAAACTAGATAATTTAAAACATTAGTGGTTAATTCCTTTTTTCAAGGGTTCTTTGGTAAAAGGTATTTAGAGCCAGTTTGGACTAGTGGTGCTGGGCTAGAAACCAGGAGGCTGTGAGTTCTAGTCCCGCCTTAGGCATGAAAGCCGGCTGGGTGACCTTGGGCCAGTCCCTCTCTCTTAGCCCAACTCACCTCACAGGGTTGTTGTTGTGGAGAAAATAGGAGGAGGAAGGAGTATTTGGTATGTTCGCTGCCTTGAGTTACTTATAAAAATAATAAAGGCGGGATAAAAACTAAATAACAAATAAATAAATAAATTTATGATAGCCTGCATCCAGTCAGGCTGTATCTAGTCTGAACAACCCCCAATCTGTCCAGCTGAGGAGCTTTTAGCCTCTATGGCAAGGATTTCTAACTTCAGCCCAACCCTAGGAAAAATAAAAAGGAAGGTACTTTGGATATTCCTGCCAGAGTCCATAAATACAGAATTTAGTAAAACTTGTGCTAATCGTGAAACACAAAGAATAGCTGTACAACCACCCAATCTTGCATGTGGGGAATGTTTAATGAAAAATTTACTTATTATAGTGGTGAAGCCAAAATTCTAGCTTTACAAAAGAATTTGTTGGGGAAAGGAAGGGCCTCATCAGCAGCACAAGGAAAAAGATGGCGAAGGTCAGCTGGAGGAGCGGTGTTGGCAGGGGCAGCAGAGGGCATGGTAGCAGGGCGGCAGGGGCAGCAGAAGGCAGGGCAGCCAAAAGGGCAGAGATGAGGGGAGAGAGGCAGGTGGGGGGAGTTGAAGTGCACCCTGCGGCCGTAAATGTGGGCAGGCCGCCAAGTGCCCGAATTGTGATCATGTGACCGCGGGAGTGCTGCAATGGCCGTAACTTTAAGGACCAACTGTAAATACCATTCTTTCAGTGCCGTCGTAACTTCAAACGGTTGCTGAACGAATGATTGTTAAGCAAGGAGTACCTGTACAAGGAAGGAGCTTCAGAATATCAGGATAAACATCCTGAGTGCATAAGGTGTCATCCAGTAGAATGGCCAGTTACATGAAGTGGTGAGTTCTTCAAAGGAGGACTTCAGAAATTCTCTAGTGGATCCTGCACTGAGCAGGGGGTTGGATTAGATGATCTCTAGGATATTATTCAGGCCCCTTAACATTGGGTCAACTTTCCAGATGCCTTTGGAAGATCCTATTACTCTATATTTAAAGCATTTCATGTTCCCATTTCATGTTCCCTAGCAGCCCATGAGTGAGTCAGCCCTAAGTCATACATAAGTGTACCAGCATTAAAGCAGTGTTTTCTCTCTTAAACTAACATTATTCAATGACAGCTGCAAGATGTGTAAAATCTGTTACAGTTTGCCATTTGTTATTTCAGAAGCGAAGTTACTGACGAAAAGTGCGGGGTTAAAAAGGTGCATATTGACTGTTTCAGGCTGATGCAGGCATGCACCCTGACCTTAATCAGCTTCAGGTGCTGCCATTCTAGTTTTCTCCCAGCGCCACTGGTCTATCAGAACTGCCCAGTGATGCCAGCCAGCAGTACTGTTAGTGCTTTAACTCTCTGGCTGTGAGGCTGAAACAGCATAACCGGGGAATGACAGGACACCTTCACTCACCCTCCTTGCCTCCTGAGCAACACAGACAAACCTAAAAAGGTAAAGGTAAAGGTACCCCCCGCACATTTGTGCAGTCGTGTCCGACTCTAGGGGCCGGTGCTCATCTCCGTTTGTTAGCCGAAGAGCCAGCGCTGTCCGAAGACGCTTCCACGGTCATGTGGCCGCATGACGCGCGTGGAACGCTGTTACCATCCCACCAAAGTGGTACCTATTCATCTACTTGCATTTGCATGCTTTCGAATTGGTAGGTTGGCAAGAGCTGGGGCTAGTGCAGGAGCTCACTCCGTCACGCGGGGCTAGGGATTCGAACCTCTGAACTTGCGATCTTCTGATCGACAAGCCTGGCGTCTTACCTGCTGAGCCACCACACCCCCCTAGGTGTTGTGAATTTGTTGCCTTCCTCTAGAAAGGAAAACCAAGGAAATGGTAAATGGAAATATTGGTTGTGACTCAGCATCCTTCATGATTCCAATCTGTTTTTTTAAAAACTTTATTTAATTTGGCTTATGATTGCGTGTGGTTTAGGAGGAGTGGTGCAAGAAGGAGGTTAGAGATGGCAGAGTCCTGCATCCAGACCCGCCCCATTCCTGCTGCCTTTGTGATTGATGGATGTTTTTCCCACCAACTAATGAAGTGCTAAAGAGCAATGCCAGAGGAATCAGCCAATCAGTTTGCCTATCCTTTGCTGCACATGCATAATCAAGACAGCATCCTTTGGCAGGGACTCAGAACAGGCACAATAGAGGCAGGAAACAGCCCAGCAATAGGGGCAGCAAATGTCACATGTTATATTTTGCCAACTCAAAGATCGGGCGAATAGCATTTTAACTCAGCAGTAGGGAAAGGCCAAATATAGAACTATTCAAAACAAGTTACCTTTTCAAGACAATTCGAACTGAAAATAACTTGTTTTTATTAACTGGTCAGATAATATGGAAGCTTCCATCTAAGATAAAGATTGCAGTTAACACAGACACAATGGCTCTGCTATTGTACTCTAAGAATTTGCATTTGCAAGAAAAAAAATACCATGCAGACAGGCTTGGAGAATCCCTTGCAGGACTTTTAACTTTATTGCGATCTTAATAATAAATTAGCTATTATGTGCACTTTTTTAACATGGCAAAACAAGTAGTAATAAAGCTCCACTTGAGCCTTCTTTCTCTTTCTCTGCCCCTATTTTCCATGAATAAGCACCTTTGCTTACATTAAGTAGACTGGTTCAGCCAGTTGCAGTGTGGGTGCTGCAAAACCTCCCCCCTATTGTTACAGGACTTCCTGATTGACTATGTACACATGAAATTTCTAATTATCATCTGCTAGGGTACTTTAAAAAAAATCTCATCCATTCCTATTGCTGTGTACTAATACAAAGATGCTATTATGAATCCTTATCTGAGAGCGGTATGAATGGAAAGGATATTTTCCAGTAAATCACAAACTGAAATCAGTGCAATGACTAAAAGAGCCTGTGCAGTCTTAGGCACAGAAGAGTTCCAGTCACAGGACACAATTGCTCAGCTTTAGCCTACGTTTGTCAGGCTGCTTATGGAGTATTGTGGGCAGGCCTGGCGGTCGTGTTTTTAAAAGGATATTGACAAACTGGAGCACTGGCAGAAAAGAATGCTTAAGATGTTGAGGTGGTTAGAATTTAAGTCCTATGAGGGAACAGCCGGTCGTGTTTACCTTGGATAAAATTAGATTAAGGAGAGATGATAGCACTCATCAAATATCTGAAAGTTGGAGCAGGTGGTTCGCTGTTGCTCAGGAAGACAGGATTAAAAGCAGTGGATGGAAATTATACAGAAGCAGGTTTTTAGCTAAATGTTAAGAGAAATTCCTTAATACTAAGAGCAGGAATGGCAGCATATTCAGCTAAAACACTTTTTGAGTTAATAATGTGGTCTGCATATATTAGCAGAAATATTATCAATGGAGATCTGCTTTGGATTCTTCCAAACCTATAGTATTCAACAGTGTTATTAAGATCATATTGCTGATTTGCAAGAACTTTGGATTAAAGAGTTGGGATATCATATATCAATAAATCAATGTTTAAGAGTTTTAAAATATGTTAAATGTAAAGTTATGGAGAGATACTTGCACATACAATATGGGCTTGTCCCACTATAGTTCTGTTTTGCTTTAATATTTGTAAGATTGTCAATATGGTTTGAGGAAAAAACTACGTGTAAAGATGGGGCATCGACAGGAGTGGGCTGGGCCACAACCCCAATGAATTAAACTCTGAGTTCTGTGAACTATAAAATGAGTGCTGGTTGGTTGCATGCTGCCTACAGACCACATTTTTGCACCCCTGACAAGATATTATGGGGAAGCTAGATAGCCACCTGTTGGGTGCTGTAGTGGCAGACATACTGCATTGCATTTTAGAAACTTAATATTCTCTAAAATACGCTGAATGCTGATTCTCCAATCCCATCAAACAATATAAAACCACCAACAAAAGAAAGATCCAGAAGCACAATAGAATAGTACAAAAATATAACAGTTCTTAAAAATGCTGTGAAAAATAAAAAGTTCTTCATATGGTCTTGAAACTCTGTGCAGGTATAACTAGGCGAACCTCTGCACATCAACCATTTCACAGATGTAGAACCAGCGTAGCCATGTAGCCTTCATGTGATTATCTTAGACTTGAGTCAAATAGATAGGAAGAGTAAGGTAAAGGTAAAGTTTCCCCCCGCACATTTGTGCAGTCGTGTCCGACTCTAGGGGCCGGTGCTCATCTCCGTTTGTTAGCCGAAGAGTCAGCGTTGTCCAAAGACGCTTCCACGGTCATGTGGCCGCATGATGCGCGTGGAACACTGTTACCTACCCACCGAAGTGGTACCTATTCATCTACTTGCATTTGCATGCTTTCGAATTGCTAGGTTGGCAAGAGCTGGAGCTAGTGCGGGAGCTCACTCCGCACGCAGGGCTAGGGATTCGAACCTCCGAACTTGCGATCTTCCGATCAACAAGCCTGGCGTCTTACCCGCTGAGCCACCACGCCCCCTTAGATAGGAAGAGACATTCCTGCAAATATCTTGACATTTTAGGGCTAGAAAAATTAAAGTCATAATACAAGTAGCCAGTCATTGGCATAATATGATTATACTTATCTATTCTGGAGAAGAATCTGGCTGTCTTATTTTTAACTAACTGAAATTTACAACCACATTCAAAAGCAGCTCCATGTCTAACATACTGCAGTGTTGCAAGTAAGAGAGTGCCATAATGAGAGAATAGGTTTTGCAAAGCTGTACTTCTCCATGTAAGGTTGTCAAAATTATATATCAGGGTGAAATGCTAATTCATTTAATTCACAAGCATGTTTATGACAGCACTGCTTCTAGTTTCAACCAATGATTTGTGGTGTTTGGGGGGGTTGTTTCTTTTTGCTTGTTTCTTTGAATATGTCTGACTTGCCACCATGAGTAACAGAAAATGTTGTCTTGTAGTTCTTGCAATATGCTTTTGTATTGTCTATTCCCATCTTGCTCAAAAAAGGAGGAAGGCTTTCTGTAGCTTGTCACTAAATGAACATTTGCATTTAGGAGGCTTCTCTCTGTTTCTTAGCAATGCTTTGATGAATAGCGTTGGAAATATTTTTTTGGTCACAGAGTAAACTAAAATATAAATTATGTTGTACCCAGTTCAGTATATTTGTGACTGTAGGTTTTAAATTTTAAAACCATTTTGCCCACACGGGCACTCCAGCCGGTCTCTGCAGCTTTCATTCATTTCTGAGTTATCCTATTTACTACAGTTGTCAGCAGTAGATATCAAATTCCAAAGCAGTTGCCACTCAGCAAGGGCAATAAGCAGCAGTGAGCACAGGTGCACGCGGATAACGGAAATGGAGAATGGAGTAAAGCTGCTCTTCCATCTCCATCTCCTATTCCACCAGTACTTTGCATGGTTATTTAAACTATTTGTATCCCACCTTTAAAATAAATCCCTAAAATTTATGAGTTTGGGTGGTTTCTTCCATAAATATGATTGGAATAAAAAGCAACTCACTTCGAAGTTTGAATTTCTAGCGCAGGAAGGTCAGCAGTACAGTTTGGTAGATTATGATGATTCTTCATTGTTTGTTCTTTTTAGAATATTGAGCTAAAAGTGGAAGTGGAGAGCCTGAAGCAAGAGCTCCAGGAGAAGCAGCAAAGCTTGGATAAAGCATGGTAAGTGGAGTATATCGTGTAGATAGAAATGTTATGAACCTTCTCCTTGATCAGTAGGAGTCACAAATGTTATATGCTACAAGGGGCGCCAAACCTTTTCTGTAAAGGGCCAGATCCTGCCTCTCCTCCACCTCTGCGGGCACAGAGGGTCTGAAGGCCAAGGAGTATGGCAGCCATTGGACGGCACTGGTCTGCCAGCAAGGAGGCCGCCGATAGGCCACTGCTGCCCAGGATGCTCCACCCCCGGACCTCAGCCCCACCCCTCGCCCTGAGGGTTCAGCTGAGGCTCAGGCCTGGCTATCTGCCACCTGTGCACCTATCCATTCTTAGCTTGCAGGTGGCAGGCTGGATTTGGCCCACAAGCCGTAGTTCTCCTGCCCCTGTGCTAAACCGTACTCATTCTCATATACCCCAAGGTTACAATCCTGTGCATGTTTGAAAAATGACCCACTAGAAGAAAAAAGAAATGCTAAAGGTGATTTGTTGTTGGAATACAAAGTTATTTTCAATACAACGCTGGTGTTCTTAAAACAAAAACTATCAGAATTGACAATAATGACACAATGCCTTAGTTTTATATTCCACTCATGGGTGGCCACAGAACCCAGAGGTTTCATCAAAATAATGAAATGTGTGTCATGATGTTGCAACACAGGCTCAGCCCCTTGCATACCTGAGTGCAACAACATGATGCAACTACAAAGAGGGGCAGAGTTTGTGCTGTGACATTGTGATGCATGTTTCATTATTTGCCTTCTGTGGAAGCCCATGATCCCACTTGCATTACTCTTAACGTGTTCTACATGGAGGTGCCTTTTGCTCCAGGTATTTGGAAATTTCAACTGATCTTGAATGCTGTATTCATACTATTAAACAGAGTGGTCGTATGGAGTATTTGACTCCCTTGTTAAGAACAACTCCATTGTCTACCAGTCTGCTTCTAGATTGAGTTCAGAATGCTGAATATGACCATATTCCCTTCACGGTGTTCACAGTGTGTCTGCAAATCGTACAACTGATTGTTCATTAGCTATAAAACCGAAAGGCAGGAATAGTTCTTACTTTCAAAACTATTAGAAATAATAGTTGGTGCTTATTTTTGTCTCCTATCTTAGCTTCTAGAAAGGTGAAAGAATTGCTCTTTTTAAAATGAAAGCTGGGAAACCTGGGATTATGGCTCAGCTGGGGAGTCTGTTTACTTGCTTGCCACACTCTTGTGAATGTATGCAGTGAGACATCTGGTAGTCAAGATTTTAGTTTTGGTCAAGAGAATGTACTGGATATAATAAAAATATTTTATCGTGTCACAAATCAAGTGAAGTAGCTCCGCTCAGATTATAAAACTGCATGGCTTCTCTTTTCCTGAGTCTTGAGAATATTGTTGGGTTTGCTCACTATTCCCTAAGCCATAGCTTTCCAAACTGTGTGTCGCAACACAGTACTGCAGGGCTTTCCAAACTTTTGCCTTTGGCGACACACCAACAGCCGGCCCAAAAAAACCCGGAAACGCCGCCGCCAGTGTGGATGGATGGATGGATAGATAGATAGATATCAGTCGATCAATCCTGATAATCGTTGTAACAGTCATTCTATAATTAAGGGTTTACTGTCACGCAAAGATGCCACTCTAACTATTTTTAGGGGACATATCCTTCTGATGTACTGTATATGATGTGCTTAATCTTATCTCCAAACCACCACAGAGGCAGCTTAAATATGTATTTAGCCATTCTAGTTTTAAAGTAATATTTTCCCTTTTCTCCTGGCACTAGTCTTGCCGTATGAAAAATCTGTAATGCCTGCTGGACTATGTTGGTGATACTATGGCCAGGGCTGGTATCTACCTAACCCCTTTGGTCACTTTAGGCTGCTGTGGGCAATGGCATTTTGTGTCCCCCAACTCCATTTGGAATATTCCTGGCTGCTGCCATTGGTGGACTCTTCTTGCCAGTAGGCCATTCCCTTGCTGCAGTTATGGATTTGGACTATATGGGAGTCAAGGTGAAATTGACAAGAATTTTGTCTGTTTCTCCTATTTAGCCTGAGTGACAGGTTACAAGTAGCACCAAAGGGTGTGGGGTGAATCATAGCCACTTCCTGTCATTTTCTGGCAACACTTATTGATTCTTCCCTCACTTTACCTGGTGTCCAACTGACAAGTCCATAGGCTCTGTGGAGGGCATGTCCAGAAGCAAGAGGAAATTCTCCTGATGCCCTTTCAACAGCTCTTTCCTTTGCAACGGGGTTCTTTGACAATGGTGCGTGGGCATCCTCATCAGCAACAGCAACTGAAGGGAGGTGGGGGAGAGAAGGGAAGGCCCTAGGAAGATCAGGGCCGGGCTGACCAGTGGGATAGCCCGTGCTGGGAGACGATTTCTTACTGCTGAAATCATCACAGTAAGGAACAGATGCACGGGCCCATACATGTATGGAGGCAATGGCTGAGAGGAAGGAGGGTAAGAAGATAAGGGGGTGGGCAGAATGGTGGCATATGCCAGGGTAGAATATTGGCAGTGGCAGTGGCAGCAAAGAGGCAGTGAAGAGAGGAAGAGAAAGTGCTAGCAAGAATGGCAGCCTTGTATACAGGCAGTGCAGGGGAGAGAAGAGGGGACGATGCACACCAGCTATGCCCCACTTTTCCCATGAAATCACTCACAGTTCCCACCAAATTTTATTTCTGCTGAAACCCAGAACAACCAAAACATGCCAGGCTTTGTTGTTGCTGGACCAAGGCTGATCCAGACAGTTTGGCAAAACTTCCAGAACACTATATGATTTGCTATGGATTAGAAAGAAAATGTATTTTCCATTCTTTGACGATCATCTAAAACTATGAATTTTAGGACAGAAGCAGAGAACCAGAGCAATAAAAATGAAGCCGAGATCTGTCATCAGCCAAAGAATAAGCATGTCTGTGAGACCCTGGAAAAAAAAATCCAGACACTGCAAGAGGTAAGAAAATGCTGATGATTTTGATTGACTCCATCAAGCTATACTATTGCATAGTTTGCTGTCATGGTTATGGCCAAGTTCAGGAAGCCCCATGGAAAGAAATCTTTCAGAATAAAGCCAGTCATATTTTAAAGCAGGGCTTTCCAAAATTTTCCCGCGGCGACACACCAACTGCCGTTGGTGTGTCGCCGCGGGAAAACCCGGAAGCGCCGCCGTTGCGGCAGCACGCAAAAACCTGGAAGCGCTGCTGCTGCTTTCGGTTTTTGTGCGCCGCCGTGGCTGCGGTGCTTTCGGATTTTCGTGCGCCGCCGTTGGTGTGTCACCGCGGGAAAACCTGGAAGCGCGCCATCAGCGCTTCCGGGTTTTGATGCGACACATCTGGGCCCCGCAGGCAACACACTTTTGTGTCGCGACACACAGTTTGGAAAGCTCTGTTTTAAAGCATGAGAGAAGACATTTAAACCTAGTATTGGTTATTGCCTTTGAAAGAAATGTTCATGGAAGGAATGTTAATGTTCTTATTTATTTAGTTATAAGAAGATGGCCAATTGATGCATGTGAATAGCCTATCTTTCACTGTACAATCATTACTCCAGGAACCCACCACCTTAATGTTACCTTTGGAAATCTTTAACATCTCATATAAATATAAATTAACATGATTTTCAACCACTCTGGTCTCTGGTTTAGATACAGCAACAACCACCATGATAAGTTATGCACTTCCCATCATATTCCAGTGGAAAACAGCATGATACTCAATTGTCTAAGTCTTCTAGAGATTAAATCTCCTGTCTGGTATCACCCTGGGTTCTCTTTCCAGGAGATGCAGTCTGCAAAAACCAAGGCAGAGAAGATGGCAGCCTTAGCTGAAGTTGAAAAGAAACACTGTCTGGAACTGAACAAGCAGCTGATGGAGCTTTCTAAGAAGCAAGATGAAATCAAAGAAAGCCAGGCTTTTCTTCTGGCAAAGAAGGACAAGTGCGTAGCTGTGGCTTTTGTATTACAACGTTTGTGTGTTCCACCCATGAGGGAAAATCTTTTGTGATGTTCCAGAAGTGTGTTTTCCTTTTCATTTTAAATCCTTCTGAGTGGAGGCCTGAACAAACTTGGTCTTTCTCTTATATGTTTAATTCTGTGTTATATGTTTAATTCTGAGTCTTGTTGATATACGATGGGATACACAAGCTACAACCAACAAAGCCTGAGGTGCAGCATCAGAGCTCTTTCAAAAGTTGCACTGATAATTTTATATTAATTTCATAGTAGAAAAGTATCTGTATAGGAAATAATAAAATTAGCTGTACTTAATTTAATTTTAATTAAATTTAAATCAAATCAAATTTAGTTCTTGTTTTGCCCCATCTCTTAGCATGTCACTCGAAGGTAAGTAATTAATCCCAGTAGTAGTAGTGGTTGTAATAGTAGTTCTCACTGTGTTGTCATCATCATCATCATTGTCATCCTTATTCTCAAAACATTAAATGGTTCATTATAAATGTTTGGCATGGTCCGGTCCATTTGCCATTCAGAAAGCAGTTATGTCTAAAAGCCACCTCTGTCCAGTGTTTCCCTGCTAACTTAACCAGTCCATTTCCCCTCTGTAGGAAGATTGAGGAGCTGATAAAGAATCTGAAGGAGAAGGAAGAGCTCCTTGAGCTACAGTCCACAGAGGAACAGAATCTGCTGCAGTATTTGGAGAAACCCCAGGAAATGAAAGTGCAGGTAATAATACAACTTCTACACACACACACACACACACACACACACACACACACACACTTATTTATTTATTTATTTATTTATTTATTTATTTATTTATTTATTTATTTCCAACTTATATCACCGCCCATCTCCCCCCACAAGGGGACTCTGGGCGGTTTACAGTCAAGTTAGTAATTAAAAACATATAAAATACTTTATAAAATTTAAATATTAAAAATATAAAATCCAAGAGGCTGTTATGTAATGTTTGCGAGCCGAACTCTACGGCGCAAGCCATCCCCAAGAAGAGCTATTACTCTTCCCATCCCAGGCGAGGTGGCAGAGCCAGGTCTTTAATTGCTTTCGGAAGGTCAGGAGTGTGGGGGCTAGCCTCACCTCACACATGCTTTTAGAGCACTGGATTAATGGACCTGTGAGATGAATTTAGAAAGAAAGTTAACTAGGTTGCTTGAATAGATAACAGAGTAGAAGATGGCATGGCACTACTGTGATTGAGCACAGCAGTCCTTCCTTAGTGCTACTTGCAGTTTGTAAGCAGGTATGGAAAACACAGCAGTGGCCAAAGTACTAGAAAAAAATCTAACTCTCTGCATATCTCCCATTTGAAATGGGATTTTAGCCAGAATTCCCACTAAACAAGTAAATAATTTCCTCCTTGCAACTTCACTCCTTAATTCTGTAACAGCCTCTCTAAAAGCCAGGGGTGGCCAGGTGGTGGTGGAGGAATTGTACAAGAGACAACTGTGCCATAGGAGAAGAGGAGAAGGGAAGGCTGTTTCCCTTACCTTCCCAAAATACCAGAAGCAATTTGATTAAATTTTCAGTTTATCAGCTCTCTTCAAATACAGTCCACAAACTTTATTTTTTAATGAGACTGCTACTTTCTAATTTGAGTGGTACATTAAATCTTTTTTAATTGCACAGACCTATGAAGAATTAACCTGTGAATAGCCATTGTATTCTGAAGGGACACAGAATCATAAAAGAAAGACATCTTTTCATGATTCCCAATTAAAGAGTCCACCCGAGATAGCTGCCCAGCCTCTGCTCACAGAGAAACCCACCTCTTCCTAGTTGAGTGATTCCACTGTGAACTGTTTTTACGATACTTTTTCTAACCCAACCAGAATCTGTCTTTTAATTTAAACCCATTGTTCCATGGGCTGTCCTCTGAGATGACATAAAGCAGATCCATCTTCTGCGTGATATCCTTTCAAATACTGAAGAATGCTGTCATAACTCCTCTCAGTCTTCTCTTCTCAAATCTAAACATTCCCAGTTCCTTTAATCTCTTTTCCTAGGATTTAGTTTGTAATCCAGTGGTCATCCTGATTGCTCTTGCTCTTCTCTGAACTTGTTCCAGTTTGTCTGAAGCCTTCTTAAACTGATTTCCCAGCACTGGACACAGAATTCAAGGTGGAGTCTGACCACAAGAGAATAAATTGGAATGATTACTTTCCATAATCTGGAAAATATATTTCTCTTGATGTAGCCTCAAACTATGTTTGCCTCTTTTGCTAATTTGCCTGATATTAATTAAGAAAGAAAACAGAAAGGCAGAGAAAGCCAAATAAAGAGACAAACGAAAAGAAAAAAATACAAAAAACCCCTAGAAACCCCAAATCTACTTCTACTGGGACTCCCAGATGAGGTGTACTAAAATACTGTACAAACAACTCCTCCATCGCTGACAACCTATCTCCTTTAAATAGTTTTTTTTAAAAAAGAACAGCTATTTTTTAAATTCAGACCATGCCACAGCAGTAAACTTCTTTACAGCACCTGGATCAAATAACTTCTTCATGGTGGAATCTAAGAACAAATAAAAATTGTTTGAAAAAATAAAAAGATTTAATATGTTTTTGTTTAGCTGCCAGAGGAGATTAACTGAATAACCCACTTCTGAACAAATCTGGAGAAATATTTATTTTATTTGCTTTGCTTCCCATGTGAGAGATCCCATTTGTCATTATAAATGCAAAATGTGGTCTCGTACTATAAATCTCAAGTGTCTAATAATAAAGGGAGTGGGTTTTTGAGCTAGATGAGTGGAGGTAGAATCCAGCATGATAAAAGAGACTCTGATTTCAAGCTTGAATGCATTGAAGAAATCTCATGTATAATCTTTTCCCATGAAACCTGCTACATGCTTTTCTTTCTTGGCATTAAAAGGAAAGTTTAGTCATCATAAATTATTTCTGTGATGAAGACCCTGTAAACATGTAACTTAATATTCAATATTTCTTTTATTCTCAAAATTGTTTATACATCTGTGGCATGTGGTTTATCAGAATTTTCAAGCTGAGTAATTCTTGTTTGACCTTCCTTTCATTTTTCAGTTGATCAAATTCCAGTGTAACAAAACTGGAAATAGCATGAGTATTACATCCATGGAATATATAATAGAAACTTGAGGCAAGCCTTTGTTTTACACTCTAGAATTGCAAAACTAGTTTGGGTGGCAATCTAGGTTGTCTGCTACCAGCTAACCCACGTGCAGAAATATTGGCAAAAAAGATTATTTTTATTTAAAAAATCAGGAAGCTCCTTCTAAGGAAGTATTGCAATGGGAAAACCCATCACTGATCACTTAACAACTCACAATCTGTTCCCAGAAAACTCTACAAGTTCTTAATAGGGAGATCTACCCAATTTATTTAAATACAGGTAGGCCTTGGGTTATGACCATTCAATCAGTTACCATTCAAAGTTACGACAGCGCTGAACGAATGGCATTTACGATGGGTCCTTGTAGTTCTGGCAGTCACAGTGTCCCCGCGTTCACGTGACTGCAATCTGCTGGCATCCCACAAGCAAAGTCAATGAGGAAGCCAGCAGGAAGTAAGAAGTTGCAGTCATGTGAGGTCCTCACTTAATTATCTGTGTGGTCCTCATTTAACGATGGGAACCAGGACTGCCACTAAGCGATGAGGTCATGTGACATCACACTTAATGACTACATTGCTTAGCAATGGTAGTTCTGGTTCCAATTGCTGTAGTAAGCTGAGGACTACTCTCCAAGCACTCAGCCAACATATTATAGGGCAGAGAGAGAGAGAGAATGCTGATCTCTCTCATCAACATTCTTTAGTAGTAGCCACCAACACTTAGCAATCACTTAGCAGAAGCCAGCAACAGCTAGACAAAAAGACAAGCTTAATTTACTTTATAATAATAAACAGAATTTATGTTCTCATTCTTATCTGGATAGTTATTTTGTTTTCAAATATAATTTTAAGCTGAATGTTGCTGCTGCGTGCTTCTTATAAAAATTTTTGCAGATAGAACAACTTGATGCTTATTTTAGCAATGTAGTATAGTACTAGAGCAAAATCATGTTAATGCAGTCTAAAGGCTCTAATGCACACCCAGAGCCGGGTCAGAAAAATAGTTAAACAGAAGAGCCATGCAGGACAAGAGTGATATAAGGTTGCGCTTGAAGTGGAAACAATGTTTTGTCTTGAGCTCAGAATGAAGTACTGTGCCTGGTATGTTCTCATGGACACAACAGAAAATTTTGTTCTTAGCTGAAGCACTGAATCCAACACAAGGCAGAGAGTTTTCATCAGCATTCCTTATTTACCAGTTAATTAGCATCTCCCAGAGAGAATGCTTCATTACAGCCCAGCAGGTACATTTGCACATCTATTGCTATGACAGAAAGAGATGTGCATGCGTATGAGCATTTCCAAGCATTTCAAGGGAGTGGCACGGCTGCAAGGGTGGTTAATGAGTACTTCCATTAACGTTACAACAGCAGAACAAAAGAAACCACTATTAAAATTTTACGAGGCTCTGCCAACAATGTCAGCATTTAAATCATACAGCGGCAGCTCATCAGTAAAACAGGAGAGCCAAGACTCCCCATACAAACTAACCAGCACAGATATTATTTCCAATTTCTTAAATGCACCCAGAGGTCAACATCAAGAAGATGAAAAAAATCATGTACAAGAATGCATACATACCAAAAGCTCAGCCAACTAAGTTAGTCTTCTTTGCTCCCTGTAACTACCCACATTTCACTTAAAAATTAAAAGTGAAGCACAAAAGCAGCACACACAGATGAGATTTGGATGCAGTGTATAGGAGTTGTCTCAGTGACAAGCAGTCAAGTGTACATGCACCACCTCAAGTGGCAGTCTGGCAGTCTATTTTGTCTTGCAGCAATTTTGCTCCAAGGTATGTGGCTTTTTTCACAGCCCCCACAGTTCCCGCCCAACAGACATTAATGATGTTGGTGAGAGGATAATGCATGTGACTTATGTGGCTATAGAAAGTGCATGGAAATAAATTCCACTGGGGCTTTCTTCTAACTAAGTAAGCATAAGATTGTAATGAGGGGAGGTATAGATCATATGAGACAGAAACTGATTGTGTAAGTATGAATCACAGGATCTGCCTTCTTATCTTAAGCAAGCTTCTTTGAATTGCTTTGTATGGGAAAATATTTGACGGGATAGTGGTAGACCGTGTTGCAATTACATTAAACATTTCTGTGGTCATTTCCCCACTAGCAATTTAACAGTGTTTTTGTAGTCATCTAAGCATTGTGTGCAAAATGGAGACAGGCATTATATCACTTCCATGATGGCTAGGTGGTACTATATAAAATGCTCTAAGTCACTAGTGGAGGAATGGCCTTTCTTAAATCTTTACTGTAGATGTAGCAGGTAAACAGTATTGGTCTTAGGAATTAGAGACAGATGCAGAGAGGAATTTATGTTAAAGAATGAGAGAGGCACAGAGAAATGCTATTGTCAGGATGCTTAGATCCTCGCCTTCCTCTAGTTCTAGATATTTATTTTTATTTATTTAATTAAATTTATATAACCGCCCATCTCCCCCAACGGGGAACTCTGGGCGGTTCCATCGGATATGTATGACATTCCAATCCAATTTATATTGAAAGAAAAGAAATAGATCCAAGCAGAGACACTATTTGTACCTGTGAGGATGACAAACGCTTAACTGAATGTGAGTAGTGATTGAAATGAGTTCATAAAAATAAAAAACCAGTTTTCCCTACATACATTCATAAAAAAAAAGGTTTGAAAGGGACCTTGAAGATCCAGGGCAGGAGTTCACAGACAAATGGCTGTCCAACCTTTGCTTGAAAACCTTCAGAGACGAAGCCCCCATGAATCTTAAGAGGCAGGCTGTTCTGCTGCCAAATAGCAATCCATCAGGAAATTCCTCCTCATTTTGAGTTTGGATCTCCCCCTCTAAAGCTTCCACTGATTGGGTCTTGTCCTACCGTTGCAAAAATAAATCCACACGCTCTTCCCCTTGACAGCCCTTCAAATATTGGAAGATGGCTATCATGTGTCCCCTTAGCCTTCTCTCCTCTAACCTAAACATACAGTACCCAGTTCTTTTAACAGTTCTTCCTAGAATTTAGCCTCCAAGCCCCTCACCATCTTTGTTGCTCTTCTCTGCACTCTTCCCAATTCCTCAGCATCCTTGTATTGTGGCGACCAGAACCGGGTGCAGCATCCCAGGAATGGTCTGACCAGTGCAGTATAAAGCAGAGCTATCATGCATTAGTTGGGCATGACTAATGCAAACCACAAAGAAATGTTTTCTTTGCTGTATACATTTAAGTGGTTCATTGAATCAGCTGATGAAATCAAACATAGGCTTTTCTAGCAATAGTACTATTTACTTAAGGCCTAAATACAGGTTAATCCCTATATCCAGGTCAAAGCAAGCACACACCACTAAGTTCAACTAGCAAAGACATAAGGTAAAGGTAAAGGTTCCCCCCGCACATTTGTGCAGTTGTGTCCGACTCTAGGGGCCGGTGCTCATCTCCGTTTGTTAGCCGAAGAGCCAGCGTTGTCTGAAGACGCCTCCACGGTCATGTGGCCACATGACACGCGCGGAACGCTGTTACCTACCCACCGAAGTGGTACCTATTAATCTACTTGCATTTGCATGCTTTCAAATTGCTAGGTTGGCAGGAGCTGGAGCTAGTGCGGGAGCTCACTCCGTCACGCAGGGCTAGGGATTCGAACCTCCGAACTTGCGATCTTCCAATCGACAAGCCTGGCGTCTTACCCGCTGAGCCACCACACCCCTAGCAAAGACATAGCTTGATGTTTATTTATTAAACAGCAGCAAACAGAAAAAAACCTGGCAAAAATGGGATAAAAGGCAGGCAAAAACACAGATCTGATTTATGTGAACACCATTCACTATACTTCTCCATACCTTTCTATCCTGGCAAATCATTCTTCCATTACCTCCATACTGCTTTTTGTTCTTTAAATTTCTTCCCTTTCACCAACACCATCCAGCCATGATGGAATTCCCCTTCCTCTTGGCCCATTCACTTTTCCTCCCTATTAGTATCTGTTTTGCAATTTAATGCTCGTTCATTCTTTATGACCAAACCATGTCAACCGTTTTTTTTAACTTGGTCACTCTTGTATTCAGTTCACCCATCCATGTTTGATCCTTTGTCTGGGATTGGTGGGACTTGTTCTGCATCTGTAACACAGTAATTAAATTGAAACAGCAAATCAAATCGTTTCGGAGTCAGTAAAGATAATTTCTATATGAAGGTATGCTTAGTGCATCCTTTTAATGCATTGAACGCGCGGAAACCTCGCGCTTTTACATAAAAGAAGGGCGCGGTTCGAAGCCGGCGGGAATGGAGTGATGATGTGGCATCTTTAGCATGTACAGTGTTATTTTCTCGCTCGGCCGGCTGGCAAACTACATTCCCCAAGAATCTCTGCGCGAAGAGTGTTGCTATTGTCACGGCCGCCATCTTGAAATCTGAGCCGCTATCAAAAAAGATTCGGCGGCTGGTGCTGCTGCAACAGCATCTTTCCCTCTCTTGAGGCAGCCTGGGGAAAAGGGGGACTTAGTAGCACGGTTCAGCTTGTTTGGGTACCGAAGTCGCCAGTAGGTCAGCTGTGGGGCTTGGGCAGAGGGTGTGTGAGGTTGGAGTGGAGGGGCGTTTCTGGGTCAGGCAGTTTTGTGGGGAGGGGATTGTCTGGTTCCTCCCATCTGACCCCGCTGGGTTGGTGATGCTTCGGTCAGTTGAAACCAACGCAGCTGGGAAATAGCTGGCGTTCCTCCGGCGACCAAGAGGGAGAAAAGAGAAGGGAGGCCCCGAAGGAGGAAGCTGAGAAAATGAGGGAATCCTGCCGGATTTGCGGTCGGGAACTTTATGGCAACCAGAGGCGCTGGATCTTCCACACCGCAGCGAAGCTGAACTTGCAGGTTTTGCTCTCGCATGTTCTGGGCAAGGAGATCTCCCGGGATGGCAAAAACGAGTTTATCTGCAGCAAGTGCGCCTTTATGTTGGAGCGCATATATCGCTTTGATACCGTTATTGCCCGCATCGAAGCGCTGTCAATTGAGCGGTTGCAGAAGCTGATGCTGGAAAAGGACCGCCTCAAGCTGTGTATCGCCGGAATATACAGGAAGAACAATGACGAGCCCACCGACGACACGGCGGACGTCTCCAGCCTGCCGGATCTCCGCTACTCGGCTCTCCTCCAGGAAGACTTCGCTTATTCAGGGTTTGAATGCTGGGCAGAGCCGGAGGAGCGCGTTGGGGACCCACAAGCGTGCCACGCTGCAGAAAGCCGTCCTAGGCGGTGTCGGGGTTGCGCTGTGCTGCGCGTTGCGGATGCTGACTATGAGGCAATTTGCAAAATCCCCCGAAAGGTGGCAAGAAATCTCTCCTGTGGATCATCCAGGTGTTCTGCCAACGTTTGTAGTGAAGAGTTACCTATATGTGAGCCGGTAATTGCTGACTTGCTAAGCGTCAAGGCGCCTTTGGATGAAGAAAGCGTGGAAGGGGAAACTCCCGAATCGTCTCTTGAGTCGTTGGATGCAACCGCGATAGCCGGTCTATCGCATCCGAAAGATGAGGAAACCGACACGGAGGCAAAGAGAAGCGCGACGTGTAACTGTATAAGTGATTGTGGAGCCCACAGCTTGTCACTTCAGGGCAACAGGTTAGAGGTAGCCCTTAGTTTAGTGAAAGCTTTTGACTGCAAGCCCGTCCAGAGTCCCAGGGGGAGCAAGTTGCCCATTCCGGTAAAATCAAGTGTTCATTGCCAGGACTTCGATAAAAGCTCTTCTTCTGGCTTCCCGAATGTGGTGCTGAAATCTCAACCTGGTTTTGCCGTAGCTTTTCCTTTGGAGATGTCTGATCTTCAGGAATTGTGGGAAGACTTGTGTATGGATTATGTTCCACTTCGAACTAAGGTAGAAGATTATTTTTGCCAATTCTGCCTTTCAAATCCTTGAATATTGTCATCCTGTACTTTTGACTCCATTTTGGCTTGAGATTCAATATTTTTGTAATCCACCTAACAGTTTACTACTTGCTTTCTTCACCCATTCTTGCTGGCTTCTGAAAATTGCATCTTCATTTTCTGGTCTTTTTTGGCTGTAGTTTTTTCTCCTTTAGCCTTGGGTTTTTGTTTTTGTTTTGCTTTGCAAATGACTAAAATGAATGTTATTTTTGCAGAGGTACTGTTTTCTGCCTTCTTATATTTAAATCTTTTTTAGAGATTTCTTGTGGAGTTGAGTTTATTAGTCCAGATTTGTGCTACTGTGGTCTGATTAGGATTTTCACATAAGAAATTGGCATATCTTTTGTTTTTTTTAAAAAATGGGAATTAATAGCAATTGTCACAAAAGTATATCACCAGCAGACTATTCTCACTGGCATGCTAGATATCATGTGCAAGGAGACTTCAGTTTATTATGAATTTCATTGACTTTGCTAGCAATTACAATTTTATAAATTTTACTTATACTTTAAGTGGCTATACTTAACAAATAGTACCTCTAACTGCATTTATATAGCAATAAAAGTTAATTTCAGCCTTAGAAAGTAGACAGATGCTTGTAACTACAGTATAGCAGCCAATTTGCCAATGACTGTGGTACTTTCTTTTCAGCAATTTTGTTTTATCCTAGTTTGTTTGACAATAGAAAACTCAGTTAAATTAAGTTAATTGCATGATGAAAATCCAGACAAAGTGTCGAACACAGAGCTGAGCTTTGCTGGGGATTATCATCTTATAGCATCTCCAGGAATTCAGATTCTGTTAAAATCATGAAGTTATAATTCTGCAATTTGTGGAAGAGAAGCTTCTTTCTATAGTTTTAGTATTATGTATGCACAATCCTAACTATTCATACAGAAACCCTATTGAAGTCAATAAATAAGGTTGCAGTCTTGCTTGAAATCATATAACACTCACTACAAAGGTCTACTGGTCTTAAACTGGTACATGATTATCTATACTGATACCTGATCTAGGGTGAGTTTTTTAAATTTATCACAAATAAGAAAAAAGGGGCTCACACAGGCTGAAAAAAACATTCTGTTTGGATAATATAATGGCCAATATATTAAAGAAATAGATAGAAAGATAGTTTATTGACTGATTACTCTTACGATCATATCAAAGAAAATAAAGGTAAAATACAAGGTCTATTTCAAGGATAAAATAGGTAAAAGAAAATACAATAATAAAATACATATATGCTAAATACAAAGAATCAACGTTCAGATAAATGCATCTCCTTTACATGATACTCCAATCTGTCCAATATGATGGATTCTTAGCCTTGTCTATAAACTTAGCAGTTCTGCTAACAATGGAGCCAAAATATTATGCGAATGCCACAAGCTGCATTCCATTAAAAAAAACTAATTAATTTACTTCTGTGTTGCAGAGATATATTGCAAAGATATGTTAGTGAGAGGAGTCTCTGTCTAGGGCTGTGCATACATTTGAAATGATTTGCAAAAACTGCCTTCAAGCTTATGTAACTGCAGCACCTTCTCTGCTATTTATTAAAGAAGCTGAATACTTTTCAGGCTTCCTCGTGAAGCAGAAAAAAGATAATGATGCTTTAAGAAATCCACTCAAGTTCAGCAGCTTGAAGAAAGTTGAACTTTAATGAATGCAAATAAATGCTGCACTTTGCCTCTTCCAAGCAGTTTTAGTTAAATGACATAGCAATGACAGATAAAGAAGGCACATATCTCAGCAAATACTATTTTTCTTATTCTCTTTGTCTCTTCAGAATGTGTATGAGGCTAATCAGCAACTAACTTACTGTGATATGTCATTCAGCGAAGAGGAAGCTGTGTTAAATAATACAGAATTTATGGAAAAAATCAACTGGTCAAATGCTATGAATAAGGTATTTATTTAATTTCAAAAATGTTGTAAATTATCTTGAGTACAACAAAATTGTTTCTACCTGTAACATCTTCAGTCAGTGTGCTGGTATTTGCTGGCATGTGTATAGAGAAGCTAGAATATACCTTCCTGATTTAGTGCAGTTTTGGCTTTCAGGTTTGGACAGAATTAAGCAAATACCTTAGAGGGCAGGAGGATCTTAACAAGCTGAAATATTGTGCAAAACCCAGCAAGATGAATTTTAACAGGGACAAATCAAAGGCATGAGGTGCATGAAAAAAAAATTCATGCAGTGCATGAAAAAAAATCTGGGGTGTCTTGGTAGCCAAATGAACCAACACTATGATGCAGCTGCAAGCAAGGCAGGGACAGTGTAGACATGGTTTCTGGAATTCTTCCCAATCCCTCACTCCCTAGAACAGTTGGCAGCATTCAAAGAAACAGCTTCTATCATAGGGATGCAGAGGAGGAATATTTTCTTGATTGAATTTCTCTTCAGCCCATTTTCATACTCACTTTTTCTTTTCCAGGCCTCTCTGACTACAATATATAAAATTTTGTCCTGTTCGGTTAGGCTGCTGATGGAGACATGAGCAGGCAGAATCCAAAACTATTTGCATAATTTCTTTCCAACATTTTGTTAGGTTGGAAAAGCATAAAAAAGCAAATGTTCTAGGTTGCATCAATAGTGGAGTGTCAAGATTAAGAGAAGTCACTGTCCCCCTCTATCGCGTTGGTCTGATTGCTCCTAGAATAGTGCAGCCAGTTCAGAGCACTTACACTTTAGGAAGGACATTGACAAACTGGAGCTTGTCCAGAGGAGAACAGTCCAGAGGATAAGAGGCCTGGAAGGAAAAACTTAGGAGCAACGGTTGCAGGAGTTGGGTATGTTTAGCTTGGAGAATAGAAAACTAGGGAGACAAGTACCTCAAGGGCTGTCATATAGAATAGGGATTTTCAGACTTTTTCCAGCTGTGGAACCTGTTAGTTGTTTTTTTTTTAATTCCTGGAACCCCTGATCAAGGGACAAAGTTCTACTGAGAAAAAATTGGCTGTGTTCAGGTGAACTTTTTTTTATCCTTAATTTTAATGGAACCCCATCAAGTTTCCACAGAGCCCAGTTTGAAAAACCATGATCTAGAATTGTTAAGTTGTTCTGCAGGACAAGGCAAGAAACAGTAGGTTTAAATTACAAGAAATTGATTTTAATTGGACATTAGGGAAAAATTCCAACTGGAGGTGCTTAAACATAGGCTGGACGGCCATGTGCTGGGGATGCTATAACGGTGGCTTTCTGCACTGAGCAGGGTGTTGGAATAGATTATCTCCAAGATCCAACCCGTATATTCATATTCATATAGCAGTAATACAGAAATAATAATTTTTGATACTGTCAATCCATATCATAATTTTTTTGGTGCCTTCAAAAAAGGCATATTGATGATGTCTTAAATAAATGCCATTCAGGCTTATCTGAAGGTCAGTAGCTATAGAGCCATCTGGAATTTCTGGTGAAAATTTAGCTATTCTGAAGTTTATCTTTGGCTCAGTTAAAAAAAACTGAGTGAGTTTATCCTTAATTTAAAGTATCTTCAGCCATTCATTTCCCTACTCATGCTATCTGAAAGTTAATGTGTTATTTTTTTAAAATCAAGATGAAAGCCTTGTTTATATATAGATTATCTCTCCCTAAATTAGCAAATCTCTCTGTGTAAAACTCCTATATGGAAATCTGAAAAGCTGCTGTAAGCTAATGTGCCATCAGTGTGCACATCTTCTTTCCATAAGTATTTCTGTAACCCATGTGGACTGTTAGTATATGTTTATACCTGTAACTGTGCAGGTTGAAAGCAGTATTATGGGGATTATCCAGTAAACTCAGCTAAAAGTAGTGTCTAAGTTCAAGCCCCAGAAAAACTGGCCTCTAGCACATGAAGAAATGACATAACTCCTTAATAATTTTCTCCTTAATTTTTCTCAGCTCTGATTTGGAGTAGTTTTCCATCAGTTTTTGGTGGCTTTCTAAAACATATTAATCAGTTGAGGAATGAAGCATTTATTGGATGCTATAGATACTGTAGAAAATTGACCAGAAAAATAGATGCTTGCTTATAATACAGACAACCATTTGCCATTTTTTGCACTGTTGAACTTAAAGCTGTGGTGAGCTCTCAAAAGAAAAATAGTAATGCTGCTTTTGGTGCCAGAGTAGAATATAATGATTACCTTGTTACATGAATTTGGTAATATTTTCCTTTATTCAATTCTTTATTCCCTTAATAGAAAAATGTTATTGTTATAGAAGAATAAGTGTATACTTGCAAGGCTATTGGAATGAGAGGAATAGTGCATTCAAATCAGGCACCAAAGCAATCCAGAGATTCTTGTAGTTTGCTTCTTACTCTCTCCTGAATTTGCATATATGTATAATTTCTGTGTGTGCAGAAGGCAATAGCTTCTTGCTGAAGCATTTACATGCTTTACTGTATTTAGTTATATTTGTGGTACTTTGTAGTTGGAAGACAATTTGCTGCTACTTCACCTTTTCTTAATCTCAAAAACCTGTGGGTACCTACTTTTTCTCCAATCTGATTATATATTTCTTAAATCTACTTACTGAGTAGATTAAAACACATATGGATCAGAGCAACTTGAACAACAGAAAAGGGTGAATTTGGAGGGCCCTGAAAACTATACTGTACCTGGTGTTTAATCTGCAATTATATGAGCTACAACTTTGATTTCAAAGAAAACCTACAATTCTCAGATTTCTTTTAAAAACCCTTCAAATTGGGAGGGCTGTAATTGTTCATTGATGCAATACATATTCAGTGCTTTAAAATAGAGAAGCAAATACAGAGAGGGGTTGGTGATAACTCAGTAGAATATTAATATTTATCCACTATAAAAATAAAAAATAGTGATATAAAATATAAGTTTATTTATGGTATTCAGCAGCTGCAAGATAAATTGAATGAAATGAATTTTGAACTGAAATCTGTCCAGCACACATCCAAGAAACAGGATCACATAATCCAGAAGTTGAATGAGACTTTGAAGAGCAAAGAAAATGAGGTTTGTAATTCTTTGAAGAATAAATGCTGATATAGATCTAATGACTGAAAAGTAATTTTCTGGCAATTGTAACAGATGCTTTCTTCTCATCTTATAATATTATTTGCAAATAATAACGGTCAAGAATTTGACTGAAATCACCTCCAAGAAATATGTAGTCAACTGTCAGGGTATAGTGATACTGAAAATACTCTTTGCCCATTTAGAATTGCCACTTGCATATGTCCCCTCTTTCCCAGGGTTTTCATAGAAGTTATTTAGCAAGTGAGAGATTACTAGTCTCCTGCAGTAAGATAACTTCAGCTCTCATTTGTTGCAATTTAGATAGGATCTAAAGAGCCAGTTTGGTCCAGTGGTTAGGGCACTGGGCTAGAAACCAGGAGACTGTGTCCCACCTTAGGCATGAAAGCCGGCTGGGTGACCTTGGGCCAGTCACTCTCTCTCACCCCAACTCACCTCACCGGGTTGTTGTTGTGGGGAAAATAGGAGGAGGAAGGAGTATTAGGTATGTTCGCCGCCTTGAGTTATTTATAAAAATAATAAAGGAGGGATAAAAAATCTAAAAAAAATCTGCCTTCATATATAAGAATGTCTTAACAATCTTACAAAAGAAACTTCCATGAATAATAATTTTAATACTGTGAACAAGAAATTGAGTTATGATATAGCAACCATTGCTTTGTGGAGTGTTTGTGTGTGTGTGTGTGTGTGTGTGTGTGTGTGTGTATATATAAAATTAAAGCATTATTGTGATTATTATTATAAACATAATTAGAAAATGCACTCAGCATTAATCTATATTTTGATCAATATGTTTCAAGGGCACACTAATCATAATCAAACAAGTGGTCAATATAGAACTATAGAACAAAAGTAAGAAACTGTTGAAATTTGAAATTATTCAACGCAGAAAGTTTTAATGCATAAAAGTTCAACTTTTGAGCCAACTGTTAAGCTCATATACTTTTCTACAGGTGCATGATGTTAATAAATTCATTTTGGCAATAAGTAGAAAAAATATTGCAACAAAACAACCTTTCTCTCTCACTAGCTGTCTAGTCTTTGAAAATGCACAATGATTGTTGACACTCGTTAGTTATTCCATAAAGATAATCATGTGGTTTTTAAGTTTCCTCTTATAATTAACTGTTTTTTTACCTTCAAAAGGACATGTGGATTGTAACTTAATGAACTCTTTAAATGCCTAGCACATTCCTAGGTCACCTAAATATGCAAATATTACTTTGCAGATGTCCTACTTTAGCTGTAGAGCCTTATTAGCCATTTTCAGTTCTATTATCACTGAACTAGCATCTGTTTCTCTGTTTTCCTGTAGAGAAATTCTTATCCTGGCAGCTTCAATTTTGATATAAACATTTCAAATTGATAATTGAAATGTTGCTAGTTTCAAGTCCACACTCATGTTCCCCCTTGAAGAGAAACATAACACTGTCATCAGTGTCCTTGAGAAAATGGCAGCAGGAGGGAGGATGCTGCCTGAGCACTTGCAGTTGTAGCATGATTTCTTTCTTCTGTGGATAGCAGTTGAACCAATAAGTATCAACAATGGTTTGAGACTAGATCAGTGAAGTAGGTACAGGATTTGCCCAACAACACCTTCTGTACTGGAGGTCTAGTCGATGATCCTTAAGCGTTTGGGTTAGTTGACTCATCACTGGAGGTTATGTCTCCTAGACAATTGAGAGGCAATCTTTTTCTCCTGCTTCTGCTTAACTTTCTGATTTCAAATTGCTTGTTCCTGTTTCCTGTAGTGTGAAGAACTGAATCATGTAATTCAGAATCAGAATGAGAGAATAGCCAAACTACAAGACATGCTACATAAGAGCCAGCTAGGGCAATTACAGGTATGGCTTTTTCTTGGATTTTTAAAAATTAACAGTTTTTTGTTTATACCCCCAAAACATTTGAGTTTACAAGAAATCTTTTTGAGTTTTACAAGACGATTAGCCCTAAAATATAATGTATATTAAAAACAAAATAGATTTCCCATTAAATCCAAAAAGTGCAAAATGCCAGCTAAAACGTTTCTGGTACTGACATAGATGATACAGTAGCATATTATAAGATGCAAAGATCTTACTTTTCCAAAGGAAGAAGGTTAAATAATTGGGTACTTTGGAAGCTAATTCTTTATCTGCTTCTAGCCAATAATTAAGGTGAGCAGGTAGAACAATAGTGATCTACTGTCTACAGTAGAAAGAAATTGATAGATTTACTAGTATTCAGACTTCAGGACTTCAGAATGTTGAATTGTGTATGGAAATGGTATGAAGACAATGCAACTATTGCTAAGAATATGGTATTTTCAAGAAATAATTGGGTTCCTAGTCCATGGCCTAGTTCATCAGTATAAGAGACTCTGAGGCAGGGATAAACTGCACCTCACAAGGGTATTTGGCTAGAGCCTTGCAAACCTTAGCAGAATGGCTTTAAAGAAGGGGACAGGAGACAAGGCACAGACCATTAGGAACATAGCTGCATATGATAATGGAGGAGTCACAAGCCAGGAAATACTACCTGGAAATCTCCAATGGAGATTTCAGTGGTAGGCAGATAAGTCAGCAATGACATCCGCAGGTTCCAGTGTCTATACCAGGGCTTTCCAAAGTGCTGCCGCTGGTGACACACCAGCGGCGGCGCGCGGGCGCAGGGCAACAGCGCGGGGTGTGTGTGCGGCGGCCCGCACGGTGGCGGCGCGGGGGGGACGTGCGGCGGCGCATGGCAACGGTGCGGGGGGTGTGTGGCGGTGGCGCGCGCGCACGGTGGCGGCGCGGAGGGCGTGCAGCGGCGCGCGCGTGCATGGCGGCTGCCGTGCACGCGCGCGCCGCCGCTTCTGGGTGGTGTGGCGACACACCACGCTGTGTGTGGCGACACACTTTTGTGTCGCCACACACAGTTTGGAAAGCTCTGGTCTATACACTAGTGCTCAGAGAATGGATAACCAACAGGAAGAAGTAGAAATCCTAACATGGGAAAGCAACAATGATCACGTAAGTATTAAGAAACCCAGTGGGATGAGAATCATGATTACAATGTGGAAGTCAGAGGATATTAATTATTCAAAGGAATAGATCCAATAAGAAAGGGAGGTGAAGTCACTTTGTATGTAAACTGGAATTACAAAAGTGGAGCAAGGTGGATGATCTATTGGTTGTACAGCTGTAAGTCACCAAATTTGATTTGAATTTCAGGCCTGGGCTGTGACTATCAGCTGCTGCCAGGAAGTTCTAACTGCTTCCCTTTTCTTCCTGCAGAACAATTGCTTTTCTGTGATAATAGAACAGAGCTTTCCAAACTGTGTGTTGCGACACAAAAGTTGGTCGCCACACACAGTCTGGTGTGTCGCCACACAACCTGGAAGCGCTGATCATCATCATCAGCGCTTCTGGGTTTTCCCGCGGCGACACACCAACGGCCGTGTGCAAAAACCCAAAAGCGGCAGCAGCGCTTCCGGGTTTTTGCACGCTACCGCAATGGCGGCACTTCCGGGTTTTCCTGCGGCGACACACCAACGGCGGTTGGTGTGTCGCCGCGGGAAAACTTTGGAAAGCCCTGTAATAGAATATGCCTGCAGATCTTCCTTACATTTGTTAAAAAGCCAAATTTAGGCTTCCTTAGCTTCCAGGCAATCTAAATCAAACCAGTGCTTTGATCCCTCTCCTGGGATATGAATCAAATAAGAGGTAATGTATTGTTGGCTGGTATGGTTCAAGTACCACCTATGTTTTTCCTATTTCCTTCTACTGCTGGGAAAAAGACTAAAAGAAGGGACTAATTCTTTTGCTGAGAGTGTGAATGGTAATGGCAGCTGCCTCTGTTTAGTAAGTCATCTAGGTCAGGAGTCCACAACCTTTTTGGCGCCAGGGATCGGTTTCAAAAGACGATTTTTCCGCGGACCAGGGGGGCGGGGTTTCCGGGATTTCTGCGTACCGGGGGCGGGGTTTGCAGGCGGGAGCCAATCGTGCACACCGGGGGCAGGGTTTGCAGGCGGGAGCCAGTCACGCGGAATGGGGGTTTGCGGGCGGGAGACTGGCCCAGTTCCTAACAGGCCGAGGCCCACTAGTGGGCTGCGGCCCACAGGTTGGGGACCCCTGATCTAGGTCCATCCAAGGGCAGCTGTCCAGATCAGTGAATTCTGCGCAGCTTCACAGGAAGACCCTGAAATATTACAGTATCACAATAGTGGAGATCTCTGATGCCCTGTGATATAACTCAGAATGTCTTTTTAAAACTGATGTTAATGTCAGCATTTTACTGACCAGTGTTTTCTCTGCCTAAACTGCCTCTGTTCTGTTTCCTGCTTTTGTATCTTATTAGAACTCAGAGGGCTGTTCTTCACTGCAACAGAAACAACAAATAGCATTTCTTGATGTACAGAATGCCCTTTTCCTCACTCAGTTGGAAGTGCAACAACTGAAGTGGGCCCAGCAGCAAAAGGATCGCCAGTTGGCTGAGACCAAACAGACCAGCCAGTTTCTAGAGACAGCGTTGCAAGAAGAACAGCTACAAAAGGAAGCAGCTTGGAGACACAATAAGGTACAGTATGACCTTATTACTTATATGGAAGAATATGGGCCTAGATGGAACTCAAGTGAAATAAACTCTTCATTGATTGCCCAAATAGCTTCAGTATTTCTCTTGTTATATTTTCAGGGTCAAAAAATACGCATTTGCATTGGAACCTGCCATCCCTTCACATAAGCGATATTGTAGAAATTTCATACAACTGATATGTGGTAACTTAGTCTGGCCATAGTTGGTATTTTTTACTATGTGACAATCTTGTGGACAGAGCAATTTAACCCACGGTTGTTTTATTTTTATTTGCTGCAATCCAAATAAACTCTTGAGGGTTTACATGAAACAAATTTAAAATATCTATGGTAAAAATTAGGAATAATTAAAACAAAATCAAACCCAGAGATCCAAGGAATCAAAAGTAAGTAAGTAAGTAAGTAAGTAAGTAAGTAAGTAAGTAAGTAAGGCTAAGTCTAACCAGAGTGCTCTATGAAACAGCTCAGTCTTCAGCATCTTCCTAAATACCATCTGATCTCCACTGAGAGAATCACAGAATCATTGCTGCTACTGAAACGCAATGCCTTCTGGACTCAGCTCTCTTTAATTCCTCAGAGTAGTTTCTCTCACAATGGCCTGAAAGACCAATTCTGGTTGGAGTAAGTGGTCTTGCAAGCACCCAGGTGCCAAGCCATCAAGGGCTGTATAGGTCAAAATCAGTACTTTAAATTGCACTCAGAAACCAAGTAGAAGCCAGTGCAAGACCCACAGATAAGTGTTAATGTGCTCCCAAGTGTCAGGAGCCAACATACTGACTGCTGCGTCTGGACACACTGTAGCATCCAAAGGGTTTTTTTAAGGCAACCCCATATAATGTGCATTGCAGTAGCCTAATCAGGATAAGTATTGAAACAACATCAAGAGCAATAATGGGTCCCAACAGAACAATTTTAACAATGTGTTTACTAATCGAAGAGATAATAAATAAATATTTAAATAAATTTAAATAAATGTATTTACTTGATAACATATTCTAATTGATGCATACTTCTCCCGATAAGGAAATCCTCTCCCTTATAAAAAAAAATATTTTTTTCTCAGAAGTTCTCTGACGTAGTTATAGCAAAACAAAACACACTAGAGAAAAATACAGTAGGGAAAAAGGCTAGAACAAGTATTGGACTAATGAGCACATTTAAAGTGGTTAAGCAGAAGATAAACAGAACTGTTGCCAGCAAGCAATACATTAAATATAAGTGATTCATAGCAAAAAAGAATAGATATAGGTGTTGGCACAAGTATTCCCAGTAGATAATGGATTCACTCCCTGTTCTTCATCCTGTCTATCCCTTCACAGTCTCCGAGGCTCCATAGTTTTCAGATGGATGTCTGCTCACTAGAGTTCATTCAAGGGGGAGAAATTTCCAGTAGTGTATCAAGTGCATTATTAGAGACATGATCTCTTGGAGAAGGTATTTGGCAAATACTTCTTGACTATGCAGGGATGCCAATTTTTGAGCAATTAGCTTCAGCAATAAAGGTGGAATATACCTTCCCTGATTCATTTAAATAACATGCAGAGGAGAGAAACATAAGCCACGGTGTCAGTGCATAAGTCCTCTCATTTAAAGAGGAGAGGGAAAATTGTTCTAAGGAACAAAAAGAAGAGATAGGTCAACAGATATTACTAAACACACAAATAACATTAAACAGACCATGATAAAGACAAAAAGGTGGTTAATAAGAAAAGCAACAGTATTTTCTGTAACACCTCACTAGTGACGACAGCAGAATGGCAGCAGACAAGGGTGCCCAAGGACTACAGGGGAAAGAGAGAGTGTGTTTCTACCTGAAATGGCCAATAAATGTCTTTCTAATCCCATCCATTACTTATCACCTGACTTTGCCTTTGAAGTAATGGGAGAAAAAGCATTGCACATTTACATATCTTGCAGTTGTTGACTTCAGGAGGAAAGCACTACTTTAGCACCAGTACAACTAAAGGCAACTTACAGTAGGTCTGTCTCGCTTATGGACTTGGGATAGATAAAGGCAACACCATAGGAGCATGGCAGAAAAAAGATGTTGTCAGGGATGTAGTAGGCGTGAGGTAGTAAAGGCCCAACAAATCTTTAGGAGAAGATAAAATTACATGACTTCCATAGCACTAGTTTAAACCAGTGTGGGAAACTTCATCTTCAAGAGATGGCAAGGCAGTCTGCATTTATGAAAGCATTTTTTACATCATACTGTGTTTCAATGCCTCCCTGCTCATCAAACAAAGAAAGTCATCTATTGAGCCAGAACCTAGCCATATTGTTTAAATTAGTGGTTGAAACTAATATTTCCCAATGGGTTTTGGGCATTTCTGACTCTCAAGGATAGTTTTAATTCTTCCTGGAAAAAAGGCTACTGAAGGAGATGTGTGCAAGTTTGAATTCCTTTCTTCAGTTACAATGTACGTAATTGAAGTTCTCTATAATGTGTGGAAGCTACAACAGTGTCGCTTACGTTTTGTCTACTTGCTGTGCTTTCAGAACAGAGGCTACTAAAAATGCATTAGTGGTATGGACATTGAATTTCTTGTTAAATATTCAGCTGTGGATGATCTAGTATAATCTTGTTTCTCCCTTATTTTGATTTAAATATTTCTATCTGATCATGGATTGTAATTAAATGCCTCACCCCCTAACCTAACACTATTTTTCTGTTATTTGTCATCTGAGGGGCTTTTTCTTTTTCTAATTTGCTTCACAGCTAATGAAACTTGTGTGTTATCTTTCAGGAATTCTGTGCTACTCTTCAGCAGTTAAAAACAGATCTACAGAACAAGAATATGCAATGTTGTACTTTAGAAAAGGAAAAATTGTTGGGGATGCACAGACAAGACCAGAAAATTAAGCATTTGACATATAGACTAGCTTGCAAGGAACAGCTTCTACAGGTGAGGAGCAGACAGGGATGGGCTTTTAAACTCTGATTGGTTTAAGGCCATCCCAAGGGCTTGGAGTGGCGGGGAGAAGAGGCCAAAGAAAGTTTGAATAATTGAAAACTATAATCAATAAAGGCCTAAGAGCCTATTTTGTGGAGGCTGTTCTATTAGTTGAACTTGAAGAGTAGTCTCCCTTAATCACAGCATAATCAATTTAAAAGTTTTTTTTTTTTGCTAGAAGGTAAGATCTTTCAAGCCATATGTAATATGTACTGTAGTTTGGCCTCTGTATCAGGGACTGGAATATGGTCAGTGGCAATGTCAGTTTTTAAAAGAATTGAACTTCATCCTGCTGGTAACTGATGTAACACCTGAGGTACTGCTCCAGCACCTGGTTAGTCTGTTCAGAGGCCCCGTCAGTTTCACGGTGGTGGGAGGAGCTTAGCCCCTGTTCTACACCAATCAGCTTCAGGAACGCCCTCCAAAATTTTGAGGTGAACTGCACCCCACAGTCGCTTATAATCCGTTCGGGGGTCCCATGTAGTCTATAGATGCGTTGAACAAACATCCTGGCCAATTGTCCCGCACTAGGTATACTAGTACAAGGAATGAAATGAGATTGTTTTGAAAACAAATCAGTCACCACCCAAATTACTGTTTTCTTCTGGCTTTCTGGTAAGTCCACTATAAAATCCATAGCTATCTGCTTCCATGGTTGGGCGGGGCTTGCCATGTTCTGCAACAGTCCTCTGGGCTTGCCCCCCACTCTTTTTGCCATGGCACATGTTGGGCAACTGGTTACATACTCCTCCACATCCTTGCGTAGGGATGCCACCAGAACTGCCAAAGATGCAAAGTTTTCTTATAGATTATTGATGATTCTGATATGACTTCTGTTTTCCTAGGAATCTAAGGACCTCTTACAGTATCATCAGAATTTGGACAAAAATTCTACAACAGCTGATAAAATGGTACAGAAATTGCAACAACTAATTAAAGACAAAGATGCTGCCCTGGAGGTACTTCAGAAACATCTAGGAAAATCTCTTAATTGTTAATTTTTGTTGGTTTGTGATAGACTTTGAGGCAGTGTACTCCTTTCCTTCCTATGTGGGATACAGGATCAAGATGTTGGCTTACTTTTTTAAATAAAGTGTGAGATCTGTGTTTCTCTGATTTAGAGATATGCAGCTATTCAGATCCAAAATGGAATAGGTACTTCTGGGGTATGAGCATGTTTACTGCACCTGCTAATGCCTCCTTAAAGAAGCTGCAGCATGAATGGTAGCTGCTTGATCCCAAGAAAATATGTGTTTCCATTAAGGGGATGGGACAACTTTGTTGCATTCATGTCAGTGTCCCCTTAAGCTGAATGCATATTTTCCTTGGACCGCACAGCTATTGTGGAAGCCCAGGAAAAGGTAAAGCATATTTAAGAAGGTTGTGATAGGTGCAACAAGACCCACAGTCTGATTTATTTATTTATTTATTTATTTTATTTATTTGAATTTATATTACCGCCCATCTCCCCCGTCAGGGGACTCTAGGCGGTTCACAATAAAACAGTAAAAACATAAATAAAAATTTATAATATTAATAAATAATATAAAATCCAAGCATAAAAGATGTTAAAAAGATGGTAATACTGGGGAGCTTCATGGGACCAGCCATCCCCAAGAGGAACTGTTGGCATTACCCTCCCAGGCAAGCCGGCAGAACCAGGTCTTTAAGTCTTTTCGGAAGGTCGGGAGCGAGGAAACCCACCTCAGCTCTGGGGGTAAGATGTTCCAAAGGGCGGGCGCTACTGCAGAGAAGGCCCACCTCCTGGACCCTGCTAGATGGAACTCTTTAATTGATGGGGTCTGCAGCAAGCCCTCTCTGACTGATCGGGTGGGACGGGTCAATGATATTTAACTTTTTGCCTCCTTATTCATGCAATCCTTTCTGCGGGTGGGTGGGATTCTGTTATAGCAAGCAGTAGATGAGAAGTTCTCCGCATTTGAAGACAGAGAACAGGAACTGAACCAGCTTTGTCTGTCCATGAAAGAGCAAGATCACGATCTGAAAGGACTACACCAAGTTATTTCCGGCAACAAGGCTACCATCCAGGTAAACTGCCACCATAAGGGTAATTCCTGTGGTTACTTTACAGGCCATGGCTTTCTGCCCACTAGTGAGATTGAAACTAAAATGCAGTTGTTTTCCATAGCCTTGGCTTGAGATTGACTTGAAGCAGTTCACAGCTTAATTTTTAATTTTAATTTTTTAATTTTTAGTTCGGTTATATATAGCTGAGTCGGCAGGCCAATGGCTTATCTATCCTGGCATGCCTATCCTGACTTGTGACAGTTTTGTAAGATCTCAATGCTATACAAAAATCTTTTTTTATTATATATAAGTTATATAAGATGGTATAAAACTTTATAAGTTAGGGAAGACAATCTAGTGTTCTTAGTTATTTTGGACTGAACTGCCATGAATGCCAGCCAATATGGCCAGTGGTAAGGGATTGCGGAAGTTGCAGTTCAAAAGAGCTAGGGGCAGTAAATTGCCTACCTCTGCTATAAGAAATTGAATTTGAGTTTGAATGGGTACAACATGTTTGCTTCACCATGGAATTTATCCTTTGTCCTAATATTATTGGCTTTAAAACCATAAGAAGGGCTTGATGGAATCAATACTGATTATTTTGGGCCTCAGGAAATCCAGAAAGAGGATTTGAAGAAATCAAGAAAGAGATTTTATTTGTCTTATCTTGAGCTATTTGTTGTTCACGCTTACCTTAATAGTGCCTAGAGAGCTTGCTGAAAGCCAAGGACCTGGAACTGGAGAACCTGTTAGCAGCCAACCAGAATTTGCAATGGCTGATTAAGAATATAGAAGCAAAATCTTACAGGTGGCAATCTGAACAAGAAGGAATTATTCAGCAGCTGCATGACAGAAACAAAGAAGGAGAGGTAAGACCTTGTGATTCAGCTTGTTAGGAAAAATCAACAGTTCCAGACTTGAGAGAACAATTATGTCATCTTAAGATTTAGAGCACAGTGGCTGGGATGCATAAGAGATACTATCCCAGTTTGTTAAATAGCGCTTGCAATGGTGCAGCTATGGCTTTGGCATTTTGATATCGTTACTGAAACAGAGTGTTACTGATGGAGCATTGCTATTAATGTTTTCCAGTTAGGTCAGAGCAAAGCAGTAGGGGATGGAAGGCTGATCTCCTACAAGCTTATCTTTGTTGTTGTCTCAGACCCTTTCAGCAACACTGCTGTGCAATCTGGAGCCTGGACAGAGGGACACTGTGGAAGCCCTGCACTTCAACCTTCAGCAGAAGGATCAGATCATAAAAGAACTCCTAAGGGACAAGAGCCAGCAAGTTGTAGAACAAGTGGCTGAGCTCAAGGAATTACTTCAGGGTCTGAACACTAGAGAACAACAAAGCCATGTAAGTGAGACAGAGTGCGTGAGCAGGTCAGTCTGATCATAAAATCACGAAAGGATTGAAAGGAATATGTCTATGAAGGTTCTCAGTCATCCAGGTGGAATTGTCTGTAGCTTGAATCATGTCAACTGGATTTCTATTTTCTCAGTGGAAACGTTTCGCTCCTTATCCAAGGAGCTTCTTCAGTCTGAGCAAAGTTGGTAAGGGAATCCTAAATATGTTTCTAGGTAGCTGTGTGACCTTACACCTGGGGCTAGGTCATGGTTATATTGAGATGTTATTTTAAGTCCTTTTATCATCTAAAGGAGGATCGTTAAGATCACCATGCTGCTGTTGAGCTTGTGAAATGGTCTTAATCTTCCTAGGCACAGAAGACAAAGCAGGGAGGAAGATGGGGGAAAGATTGTGCCTGAGGCCCCCACCTCTATTCAAGGAAGGATTTTCCAAGTTGGCATAAATGGATTCCTTGACCCCTCTCTCAAACCACCTATCTTCTCTGTCTTCTCTTCTTCTTCTTCTCTGTCACAAAATCTTCTCTGTCACAAGCTCAACAGCAGCATGGTGATCTTAACGATCCTCCTTTAGATGATAAAAGGACTTAAAATAACATCTCAATATAACCATGACCTAGCCCCAGGTGTAAGATCACACAGCTACCTAGAAACATATTTAGGATTCCCTTACCAACTTTGCTCAGACTGAAGAAGCTCCTTGGATAAGGAGCGAAACTTTTCCACTGAGAAAATAGAAATCCAGTTGACATGATTCAAGCTACAGATTGAAAGGAATCTTGCAGATCATCTAGTTCAGCTTCCTGCCCAATGCTGCACCTTCCCCTATAGATGGCCATCTAGCCGTCTATGTATTCTTGTTTGGGTCTTAAGAAAACTTATTCATGGATTGAGGAGCCTGATAAAATCAAATCACAACACAACCAAGAAACTTGCTGCTGATGATGAAATTTCACCATTATTACATCCTTGGAGCATTCAGCAAAGCTATTCCAAATAGCCTTCTGGTGGAATGTCCAGAGGGCCATACCCTGGATATCATACTAACAGAATCTGTTCTGGCTAAATGGGAGTTTTATGTTATTTTATTTACTTTTTATAAAAATGCTTTTTTATGAACTGAAGATGGACAAAAATCTTGGAGTGACGAGGGCTATCAGATACTGCTTTTATTCCTTCTGTCTGCCTGAATGAAGAAGGTGGTAAATGCCTGTGGGAGTGTTTTCATCACCTCTCGAGAAAGGTGCTGAGACTGTGGTAGCCATTCTAGTGAACTTCTTTTACGTTGCTGATTTGATCATGAGGCATGGGTTCAGGGCCTTTTCTGTGGTGTGATCAAAACACACACTAAAAGAAATACCGTATGTTTGGCCTTTTTGCTGCTTTTCTTATATTTTTCAGTAAGCTTTTAAAATTTTGTTTTTGACTGTTCTTGTTTTTATGCTGAGTTTGATTTCCTGATAATTTTTATTTTCCTTTTAAATTAGTGATGCCCAATAATATTTTTACATTTTTCTGTAATATTGAGAACAAACTATATTTGTCTGGTCAATAAAGTGAATGTGTATGTGTGTGTAAATATAATATTGAACATTTTTATTGTGACCCATTAATTTTATTGTGACCCATTAATGCCTGCCTTTCTTTCTCCTGGCCTTGTTGCCTAATTAGATACATTCCAAGAAGATTGCACAGGCTCTAATAGAGAGAAATTGTGAGCTGCAAGTCTTGCATCAGCAACTGATTAGCCAAATTCTTCAACAGAAAACGGAGACTTCTACTGTTCAGTTTGTGCAAGAGGAGGGCACTATTGAAGTAAGAGTGCTTGGGTTTATGAGGCAGCACAGTTAGAGTATCAGACTAGCCACGGATGGTAAGAGGCAATGACAGAAGGCTCAGCTGGGAAAAGAGTAGTAGTTTTGCTATGCAGAGGTGAAGCTTGAATTGAAAGGAAAGGGTGGCAAGGGCTAAACAACTGGCAATCCCAAGTAGAGTTCTGTATCTAAGCAAAGCTTATGGTTACTGTTCAGCACTGCTGTCCTTCAGAATTTATGTAGAATAGCTGAGATGAATAGAAATAGGTCCATCTTTGAAAAGGGGAAATAGGCAGATGCATGGGTCGGTCAGCTTCAATCAATCAAGGAAACAATTCTAGAATAGGCTAATAAGTGGTTGGGTTATGACCACTTGAAATAATACATGAATTACTTGGAACTGGGACAAGTTTATCGAGAATGAATCATACCAAACCAACTTTACAGGTAGTCCTTGCCAACTTTACTGGTAGTCCTTGGGTTACATCCATTTGTTCGGCGATTGTTCAAAGTTACGATGTGCTGAAAAAAATGGACTTACGACTGGTCCTCGGTTCACAACACCCCCATGGTCACATGATCAAAATTCGGGCCAGCCTGCATTTACAACTGCCCCCCTGCCGCTGCTGCCCACCTGCGGCACCCACCCGCACTCCCTGGCCCCCACCCCTGGCCCCCACCCACATGCCCGCGCTCCCTAGCACCCGCCCGCAGCACCCCCCGCCATCAGAAACAATGAAGGAAAACCATTACTTTTTATTTTGCATTAATTAAATTTGAAGGAGTCTGCTATACTTAATTCACTAATTTATTGGATAGATGTTGATTCAGGTCCTTTGAGAATAAAAGTGATTAAGATCCCCCAATATAATAAGAACTATTATGTATGAAGTAATATGTAATAATCCAGTAAGGGACTATTGATATATGGGAGAAGGTTGCCCTAGGACACCAGGAATTTTTATTATGATTGTTTGGTTTTTAGTGTTCTTATTGTCTTGTGAATTGGCCAAAGCTGTGATTCATAATACGGGCAGCTATAAAAAACTTTTAAATAAATAAATAGGGGTCCTTTTTATTTGTCTCTTTCCATTTTGTTGATGGGGAAATTGTAGACATGCATTCAATGTTGCAAGCAATTTTCTCTAGGTTCAAGCTGTGGGGGGGGGGAGAGGAGGGAATGATGACAGCTTTTATTATAGTGGTGTGGAAGTTCATTGGGATCATAGCTAAAAAAGGAAACTGTTTTGTATAATAAAATAGAAAACCTGGTACAAATACTACACATACTTTGGTACCACATAAAAAACGTATTATTTGTAATGGCTTTTGAGAAGCATTTTTTAATTTAAATTTACAGCTCCCATACTGTTGATTTGGCTTTAAATCTCTTAATATGTTTAGTTTTTAGGTATTGTATTCTTTTTGTGCATACAAAAATGTGAGATTCTTTTAAAATGAAAAAGTGGTATACAAACGTCTAAACTAAAGAAATGCCCTATTGCACTTCATATTAAATTCTAAGAAGTCCTGCTTTCTAGAAAATAATTTAATGTTGCAAATTTAGCCCATAAGTGAAAATCAGAAAGGCTAAATTTTTTGAATTTTCACTTTCTTTCCTGGAGGCTAACGAGACCAAAACAATAATGAGAACTGTAGGTGAATGGGATCCATGCTTCTTGGATAGAAGAATGTTTAGCTAGCATAAGAAACCACTGGTCTGGTCCTTCACTGCCAGATTGTTTTATTTAAAGTTGGAGATTCTGTTCAAAATACATGAAATGTTAGTAAATAAGTATGCAATTTTTTATTCTAAGGCACCAATGCACGAACATTCTAGCAAGAGTATCCCAGCCATGATTTCTAACAGAGATGACAGTGGATCCAAGAGGGATAAAGGTTGGCCCATAAACAATTTTTGAACAATCTGTTCTATCTGTTATATAATGTTTGCCTAAGATTAGTTTGCTTTCTCTTCAGATGTTTTGCAAACGACTGCTAGACTTGAGAGGGAACTTACTAAAGCAAAAGAGGAGCTTGAATTGTTGATGCAAAAAGAAAGAGAAAGCAGAGTAAGTCTGAGCAATCCTGAGATATTAGAGACCACTTTTAACACACCTATTTGCTAATTGTATATTGATCTGAAAGAGGACTTGTGTATCTCTGGCCTCTTTTCATGGAGGAAGGACCCATGAAAGCTGAAGGTATGGTGAGCAGGTAGGTTTTTCCCACTTCTCAGCTGCTGTTCACAGAATCTTAACCTTGCTATCTGTAAGTAATAGTTTAATGTTTACACAGTTTTCAACTTTATCGGGTTCCACACTTCTAGGAAGTGGCTTTATTCCATAGTTTGCTTTTAATGTTCCTTAGACAGAGATGGTTGTTTTTTATGGAGCATTTTCATTTCTCCTAGCCAGTTTCTCCTCCTTTTACGAGACATATAACAATGGGATTTGCAGCTCCATTTTTAACTTGGTTAAAAATAGTGTTTAATGCCTAACATCTATTCTTCCAATGACAGAAAGATTGCTCTGGACTCTTAGACCATAGGATCCAAAATCCCATTAGAGGAAAGGCCATTGTGCCAAATGGTTGCCTATCACTATCAAGGGCTTTTGGAACTTCTGCATACAAAATTGTCTCCATTTGTTTTCCCCCATCTCAACCCCATAGCTGGAACTCTCTGCTCTTCAGTCTGTGGTGGCTTCCCAAGAGGAGGAGCTGCAAGTTCAAGCCTCTGATATTGAATCTCTTACTAGAAGCATCCGGATCAAAGAAGAACTAATTAAGGTTGGGTTGCTTGCAAAAGTATCTTCGGTTTTGTCTTTCTGCAGACCTTACGTGTTTCTAGTAGTAGCAAATTCTATTGATTTCCTGTTTCTTTATCTTTGTTTCAGAAAGTAGAAAACTTACATTTTTAATATCAAATAGTTATAAGCAGTAGCATTTTTAACATAAAACAGGTCTGTTTGTTTTGTCTTTAATCCTAGACCTGTGTTAGACTTAATTTGAAAGCTTCTTCTTTGAAAATTGATCATATCATTAAAGTTTTGGGCAATGTTGTTTTCCTCTGTGATGATGCAATTTCCAGAACCCTGAATTGCTTTTCTTAATTCTCCAGGACACATTCTTCTTCATTTTCAGGACTTGCAGATGCAATTGATTGATCCTGAAGAAATACCAGCAGTTGAACGACTTACTCAAGAAGTTTTGATGCTTCAGGAAAAGGTAGCAAAAATGGAACCACAAGGACAGGAAGCCATAGGAAACAAGAGGCAGCAGGTATGATATACAGGTGTCTCTGTCATGTGATGAATTCAAGCTAGCATGACTTAAGCTTCTATCCTGCCTTTCTTCAAAGGAAATGGGACTCTGTATATTGTGTTATTTTTATTTTATGGCACTGCTATAAAATACACTGAGAGCCAGTTTGGTGTAGCGATTAAGGCACCAGGCTAGAGATCGTGAGTTCTAGAGCCACCTTAGGCATGAAGTCAGCTGGGTGACTTTGGGCCAGTCCCTCTCTCTCAGCCTCAGGAAGAAGGCAATGGTAAAACATTTTCAAAACCTGATAAGAAAACTGCAGGGACTAGTCCAGGCAGTCACCAGGAGCCAATCAGGGGACTTGTAGTAAGCTTAAATGTAGCAGTAAAATCTACACTTATTGCCAAGTGAAGTAGATTGTTCATGTTGCAGCTGCTGGTGATGTTAGAGAGCTTGGTAGCAGAGAAGAATCAGCTGAATGAAACCCTGAAAGTAGAAAAGCAGCTCTATTGCACTTTGGTGAAGTTTCATGCTAACCCTGACAGGTGAGGAGATCATTTATTCCCCTTCTCTAGCTGCAGGAAGTATTGGGGTATATTTTCCTATTACTCACTGCATATCTAAAAAAGATTGTAGGTTCAAAGTATTGGGGGGTGGGTGGGGGGTCTGTTTGTATACCTATAATTTTCTACTCTTCATGTCAGCAGTCAAGTTATTGGTTCAATTTGTAGGACCCACATTATGTGTTCAGAAGAAGTTGGTAGATCTTGGTGGAACAACTTACATAGACTTGTCCTAATCTCCTTCCTTTTGTGCCTGGCCTCACCAGCTCCAGACAAGAACAGCCTCTTCAAGTAGAACTGGAGAAGGTCCAGGCACTCCGTGGACAGCTGGAAGAGGCCCTTAGAAGAAGCCAGGAGCACCTGAGCAGGCTGGAATCATTGGATAGCCTAGGAGGTGGGGAACAGGAGCGTGTGACAATCCCGCCCAAGCATGCCTTCCGAGCTCTGGCCTTCACGCTGCCCCTGGCGCAGGACGGAAGCTGAACTAACAGAGCAAGCTTGTGTTGACACTGGGAGGGCTGATTAGTACCTGCTGGAAATGGCATTTTTTGCAAGCTGTGCGTGCATCATTCACATTCCTAGTATGGGCCTGCCAGAGGGAATGTAAATACATTTCAATTCCTTATTCCTTTCTAGCTGCACCCACTTTCTTTCTCCCCTCCCTTCAATTTGGCTAAATAAAGATTATTCACATCCCCCCATTTGGTGTTAATTGTTATGTGCCATATTTTATGTGCATTTGTTAGAGATGTGGAGAGCAGGAATAAGTTTATTTTTATTTGCTGCATTTGTTTTGATTGCTTTGTTTTTATTGAGTTCCTCCCCATGTTTTCATGTAAGAAATTTTTAAAAATCTAGGATCAGCATAATCTTACTTTAGGTCATCTTAAAATTATGATGAGGGTATTGTGAGCTATGTTCCCACTCAAATTTGGCCTCAGCAGAAACAGAGTATCCCCATGTTTTAGCTGAATTTTGTGCAAACTTGCAGGGGCACAGTATATGTTCTACTTTATTGATTCTCCTTGCATAAAGTGGTAGCTTTGGTTTTTCTTGCCAGAAAAAATATCTCCTTTCAAATGTCAAAGTTCCTGGAGTCACATGAGTTGGTATGGCTTCATGCTTTTCACACTTACCCCAACCACTTTCAGAATTTTCCTAATTAGATGAAGATAAATTACTATTTACCATCAGATTTTTCTGTGTTGATTTACACAGTCTTCTCTTTCTTCCTAAGGTCCCTAATGTAAAAAAAAATTATAGGATCACTGAAACCTTAAATCAGAGCTTTCCAGACTTTTCATGTTGGTGACGCACTTTTTAGACATGCATCATTTTGCGACACATTCTTACAGCAGGGCACAAGGCAGGCACTAGGACCTGTGCGGAATCCTGGCAGGGCAGGTTTCGAGGCAGCAGCAGCCGCGACACACCCAGGCACTGCAGCCGACACACTAACCTGTCTCAACACACAGTTTGGAAAGCTCTGCCTTAAATGATAGTACAGATTCTATGTTGAACTATATTCAGATATTACAGGTTTAATGTTGCTAACTACAGTAATGTTGGAAAGGAATGCTACCACATTAAAGATACACATCTCCAGGAAGCAATTGGGAAGATAACACCACCAAAATAATTTGAAATTCCTCATAGTTTTGGATATTGTTACATACAGCTTTCAAAATCACATTAGTGTTTCAACGTTTTGTTTTGATTAAGCACTTTTTCAACCATGTATTAGGTTATATTAGATTATGTTGTCTAAAAATATCTGTTATTTCACATGAAACTTCTTTGCTACTGAATATTATTAGAGCTTTGTATAGGTCCTGATATATAAAGGGTGAGAGACTAAAGAAATAACACCAAACATTGCCCCCTGTTTCATTCATTTCATAAACAGAGACATCTAACATGTGATGTGTCAGTGTAATCATCCCCCCTCCCCCAGTCAGTCAGTTCAATTAAAGGAATATTAGGACCAGAAAGATTATTCATTAAACCATCAGGACTGATTTAGGCCAGCCTATATAAATCTCTTTTCCTTCACAAATTTTAGAATACCAAAGGTATAGTCTGATGACAAGAAAAATATGTAAGGAGAATCAATAAACTACAATCACTTTCCCCAGGTGTATGAAGTGGAAAGTGATTTTTCTGGCCTGAGATTGGCAGTCTCAATTAGAAAGGTATGCTGTTGTCTCCCAGCCCTCCAACGATGTATGAGTGCACTTGCAATGGGGGAAGGTGGGGACACTTGTTACTGACTTTGAATGGCATAAGATACTTTGCATGTGCACATCTCTTCCACAATGACACTTTACATCCTCTGAAACATTCTCCCTTCAGGCTGTGCAGTCTAGTTGCCAGTTGATTGGTTTGGCCAGACTTGTGGCGCTCTGTCCTTTGCTGTTCATTGGTATAAAATTTTAACATGAAATTCACTAATGTGAGATGGGGACGACTGATGATTTGGCTTTGAAAGAGGATAATGCCTACTAGCTTTAATAGTGACTGCTAGAAAACCCATAGGTAATGTGTCTGTGGTAGCTTTGTATAGATGGGCTGTTATGAACCCGGACTGCTTATGAGAGCATCTGGTTGGCCAATGCCCAAGACAGACATTTTGGTTTAATCCTGTAAAGGACAATTATTTTATTACCATTTTTCAGGAAGGCATACCATCTCACTGGCATGTAGATGAATTTCCTTATGCATACCATAAATATTCCAAAAATTTTAAAGTACTGTAACAAGAAAATCCTCTGATAATCAGATACAGCAATTATCATTACTGAAGGCTGCTCCAAAGACCAGAGAAAAATAGTCATTGCTTCAAGCCAGGTGACCTACTTAGATGGAAAGATTTTTATTTGTCATTCTGTTGTTTCAGTTATGCATGCATGCATGCGTGCTCATATCTGGCCCACTTCTATCTGTAAGCAGAAAGTTTGGTTGGAATTAGATCAAATAAATCTACCATTTTCTTTTCTACCCTATCTCCCAGCATGCTATTAGAGCTGGAAGGGAAATTCTCATTGCCCTTTCCCTGTGAAATGAAGGAGCAGGGCTTGGGGTGGGGGATGAGGATAATAGTTATTGGGACCAGAGTATGGAATGAAAGGGGGGAACATGCTCTCCCAGTTAACTGTGGTCGCAAGGGATGTTGCATGCATGCTTATACGCTTGCTCTTTACTTTTAAATATGCATTTATGTGATTCCTAGTAACATGGTATCAAAACTATACAGTCATAAATTGCTTTATTAATTTAGGCATATTCTCTGGCTGGCTGGCTGGCTGGCTGGCTGGCTTCTTACTGTAAATGTCCAAAGGATTCTCTCTGTATGCAGGGATTCAATTCAGAGTTTTTTTTCATTTTCACATTGCATTTTATTTATTTATATTTGATTTTTATCCATCCACTCCAAAGAA